>CAKAOI010051399.1:89241-168605 GCA_916701655.1 Sebastiscus albofasciatus | reverse complement strand
AATGACTGATCAAAAAGAGAGTCGGCAAAGCATTTCAGAGATGGGGAGGAAATGTTGCTAATAGTCAGCTATTGCTAACCGCAGCCAAAGGCTCTCGGCTGCGGCTACGGTTAGCAGAAGGCTAAACTACTAGCAATATTTTACAGTAACATTTCTCTCCATCTCACTAATAGTAAACATATTCAACTCAAATTAACGCAATAAAATATAAGTTGGAGCCGTACTCCTTTGGTTCTGGCACTGAACAACACACCGAGATGACATTTTCAATGTGCCACTTTAGCTTGCTACTCTGAGGTGATTCGTGTTAGCCTCCAGTCTCTCCTTTGTTTTGCCTCCAGCCAACACCGTGACGTATTCATCTATAAAGGACACTATAAGGTTTGTAAGGATACCAAACACCACAGAGGCAGCGCTGTTGTACTGATGAACAATAAAAACCACGACCTTTAACTTAACCTTTAGAATAGTATATTGTATTCCTCCCTCCTAGCGTCCTGCCTCACCTGCAGATAGTCTCTCACATCACCTGGGAGCTGAGAACTAAGGCCCTCTACTGCTGACATGAAAGACATGTTTGGAGATGGTTGTACTGTTTGGCCAAAGCTTGTTAGGGCGAATTAATGTCAGAAATCTGACTGTAGTCTAAACTCCTGAATGTCCAGTGTTGTGATCTGTTACAACTGGTTGCAGAGTTTGTAACGGGTCACAAGAAAAATGTGAGTTTATGTTGTTTTGCACGACACTCTCTCTCTCATCCTCTCAGCCTTGAATCTCACTCTGCTCAACATTCACTGTGTGCAAACATTGTGATTGTCTGCACTGAGACTTGAGCTGCTATTAACATGCACATATTGACAAGGGACCCCCCTCTGGTATTGTGTGCATGCAGAAATGGATGTATGCAGCAGTTGTATCAGCAACAACTGTGTGTGTGTGTGTATGAGACACTGTTGTGTGCATATGAATGGCGGGGGGTATCCTCTTCCTGAATGCAGAGCGCATCCACAATATCTCATTGCTATTCATGTGAATGTGTCTCCTGGAATCAAACAGCAGCCAAAAGCATATTTGCACAGAGTTAAAATGCATGCTGTACTGGAAGAGGAGTCTAGCGGAGTGTCCTCCAAAATGAAATCTGCCTCACTCCATCGAGTCGCCTACTGTTTACAGTGGAACTATTGAACAGAGATGTAGATGTAGAGAGATGTTCCCACCATCTTTACATAGTATTTTTAGCATATAGCACTCCGTCTGTCTGGCTTTTTCATTCCACCACCAACTTTATTTTTCTCTTTTAAACTTCAGCTACAGAACTGATTAAAAACTTCAAAGCGAACTCAAACTATAAATGAGGAAAAAACTTCAAAGTTGCTGTCAAGTTACTGTAAGTTGATTTATTGACCCTGCAAACCGACAGATATGAGTTGGAGTCAAGTCTTTCATAATTTTAAGAAAAGAAAATACAGGATTTTATGATTTACATACATTTGTTTTGGTGCCATTTTTAGTGTGCAGTGCTCTTTGCTGATTTGATTTTGTACTGCATTTTATTTCCCCCTTCCTTTCCTCCTCTCCTTATCCACCCTGTCATGTTCACACTGATATGGTACACGGGTCTGTTTGTGTTCATGTTCTGCAAGGCCAGCTGACAAAGGACTAGACTTTCAACAGCATCGGAACATCCTACTTACCATTTTGAACCAGTGATGTAAAAGGGGATTTGTTTTCTTTTACTCCTGTTTGCTCAGAGATTCATTCACATCTCCTTTGAAACAGTATATATATATTATGTTGTTATTCTTCTATCACTTACAGGTTTTTGCAACACCACTGCGTGTTTGTACACCAACTGATTCACCCTAAATTAAAGTAAAGCATGCAACACTTCCTCTGAGAGTCAGTGGAGGAATCACAGTCCATCACTTTCTGGACCACCTGCTGACATCAGTTACCCAGTGAGCTGCACTGGTTATATGTTGCACATCGCCCCCTTGTGGTTACACCAACAGAGGGTAAAACATGGACAAAGCCTCCAGTAGTAGTTACATTACTTGACTGAATCATGAAGAGAGAAAAGCATCCAGAAGATGCTCTTTTTCTGTAGATTAAGCTCATTCATACTACCAATATGCACCAGCAGCCTCCACACTACAATAGTCTAAAATGTGCAGCACATTCATCATCATGTACAAACAGAAGAATCTAGACTCAGTATCTTGTTTCTCATGATGAGATATTATGTCACAGTTGTGACAAAGTTTTTCATACAGTATTCCAACACAGTCTCACGGCAGTTCGTGAAATAGTCACAAAATTTTATATATTTGATTCACGTACATAGACACAAATTTCCTTTTTTTTTCGTGACGTTCAGCGTGACTTTCAACATATGTTTTGTGCGTTTTCCTCCGAATGTCCAGTAACACGTGATGCATGTGTCAATTTACGCTCAAGTATTAGTACTACTTAGTAAGGCTTTGGAAAAGATCAACTTGGTTAGGCTTAGGCTAACAAAACTACTAAGTTAGCTTTAGGAAAAAATTGCAGTTTGGGTTAAAATAACACCGGAAGTGGCGTTATTTAAATACGGAAGTTAATGTACGTGACAAATAAATCAACTCTGACCTCTGGTTTCACACGGGACACTAACACCGGTCTCCTGGGTGAAAGTCTGGTGATCTGGTCATGTTGACCACCATGAAAAAAAATTTAAATTTGTGTCTATGTACACGAATCAATACATTCAATTTTGTGACTATTTCACAAACTGCTGTGCGACTGGGCTGAGTATTCACAAGGTCCGTTAAATCTGTAGGAAACTTGTATTTGTTTGGCTTGTTTTTCGTGGTATAAGTGTCATAATAATACACTCCAAGATGTACTGATTAAAAGACTCAGAGAAAGAAATTCTATAACTCCTCCTTGTTGTGTATTATAATATACTACATAAGTCATTACAAGCAAAAATAGTAAAGTTTCAAACGATGAAAGAAAGTTTGGTTTTGAGGTTTTATTTATTTTTTTTACAAGTGGCAGAAATGGGCTTCCATATACACTCACCGGCCACTTCATTAGGCACACCTGTTCAATTGCTTGTTAACACAAATAGCTAATCAGCCAATCACATGGCAGCAACTCAATGCATTACGTCATCTAGAGGTGGTGAAGACGACTTGCTGAAGTTCAAACCGAGCATCAGAATGGGGAAGAAAGGGGATTTAAGTGACTTTGAACGTGGCATGGTTGTTGGTGCCAGACGGGCTGGACTGAGTATTAAACTGCTGATCTACTGGGATTTTCACCACAACCATCTCTAGGGTTTACAGAGAATGGTCCCAACAAGAGAACATATCCAGTGAGCGGCAGTTGTGTGGACGGAAATGCCTTGTTGATGTCAGAGGTCAGAGGAGAATGGGCAGAGTGGTTGGAGATGATAGAAAGGCAACAGTAACTCAAATAACCACTCATTACAACCAAGATATGGAGAATACCATCTCTGAACGCACAACACGTCCAACCTTGAAGCAGATGGGCTACAGCAGCAGAAGACCACCCAGTACTAGCAAGGTGTACCTAATAAAGTGGACGGTGAGTGTATGTTACCTGTGGGAGTCTGAAGGGAAGTTTATTCTAAACCTGGATTTGAGTTTCTTCAGCAAGAAAATCCAAATCTAGCAAAAATGGTGAATCTTGTCTGAAGGTGAGGTTGGCCTGAGAGACCGGCCAATCATATCCCAAAATATACTTCTCTTTAAGCCTTTAATAACCTCTTAACGGAACAATCATTTTCAAAATTGCCTCCAAAACTCACAGTAAAAGACGTCAAATTATCCTTAGAAAGTGGAGAAGATTTACTCTTTCTAGAAGAGTTGGAGTTGTGAACAGTTTTCTTAGAGCCATTAGTGAAACTGCATCCTCAGGGACGTCCGGACGGCTTCGCCATTCAGCCGCGGTGGTTGACACTTGATCACAAATGGCTGTGGATAATGGGAAAGCTGGTCGCTCTTGTGCTTTGGCACATTTAGAGGAAGCACAGCTGTTTGTCATGAAGGGAGAAGAGGCTGTGATAACAGTCTTCATCGACACAGTCATTCCTCTGCCAGGAAGGAAAAAACCCTCCCTGATTAGCAGTTGGGTTTGACTGACAGCTCGCTCTAAAGGGAGCTTCCGCTGAATAAGTAACCAAGCTCACATGGAAGCACATCTACACAGCTCCAGTCACACTTAAACATCTTATTGATAACATTTTTATATAGATGAATCATTTTTTAAAAATAACACTTCCACAGAGCTTTTAGAAAGGTGCCTAATAAAAGTATTGCTATTCCGAAAAAACAGTATTATGATTGTGATTTAATCATTTTTAAATTTTGACGGGTCCAAAATGAATGTTTTGTTTATCTCTGTGGAAGATATCTGACGTTTGATTCCCACTTAACAAGGCTTGTGACGTTGGTATCACGTGGTATCTCTGTGTCGTCAGCGATCGAGTTGCCAGTTATTGTGTAAAAAACAGATAAATGGTTGAGTTTGATGGGAAGCATCCGGCTTCACTCTGGTACCGATCCCAAGTGCTCAGCGCTAAGAGGATGCTGCCTCTGCCATGCCTGGCCGCACTGACACTGGTGTCTCCATCAGGCTGCAGAGTACGTGAATATTTACCGTAGCGTACCGTGACAAGTGACGTGTAAGGGATAATGTACAGCGAGTCAGTCATTGTTGTGAAAGCGCCCTATCCCGCTCATTACACAGATACTTACTTAAGAAATAGTTTTTTTGTGTCCAGAGTCCGAGATCAGAACTGCATCCACAGCAGCTGGTCTGTTATAAAGAAATTACAGACTGTACAATGCCAAGATTGACCAACCGAGTATTCAACAAAGCCGTGTAATAATAGCACATATTAGCTCTCTCAGCTTCATCGTCACACGAACAACAACAACAACCCATAAAATTACAATTCAGCATATTTAAACGTTAACCAACGACAACTACCAACAGCTATAGTCCTTACAACCTTAACTCATGTGTTGTCTCTTGTGTCAAAATGAGAAAAAGAACAGCTTCAATCCGTGAGGAGCTACGTTACTATCCTAGCATTAGTGACGGTTGTGTCCAGTTACGTTATATAGCTCACATGCACTACACCACTGCTTAGATGACAAGCTAAACGCTAACCTAAAACTAGATAGCCATATCCTCAGATTACCACAGAATACGTTACATGAATTTTGAAACGCCACGCACAAAGTAGGCTAACTTAAATCTATAGCTAATGTAGGCCTATAACTACATGCTGCAAAATGACTTCGTTACTCTTCCACCAAAGATTACGGACGCCGTTAAGTTATTTTACTTCTCTTACTTTGTTTTATTTGATTGTTTCTCTACTCTCCTCGTTGTAGTTGTCTCCACTTCCTGTCTCGTCTTCTAGACTGACAGCTCCTCTTCGTCCCCCATATGCTCCACACATGAACGCATCCACTTTCTACATATGGAGCTGTCAGTGTGATGGATGGACTTCCTGGGATGATCTCCCTCTCAGTAACACAGAGGAACTACAGTAAAACATGATCTGTGCTTCGCGTCACGCTGGAGCGTCTGTCTGTGTTGATGATTTATAGCATTTATAGAGAACTCTTTTTACTCTGCAGCACCCTGAAAATAAAACCTGTTACCAATGTCTACAGAAATGGTCCGTTACTTTACAGGATGTCTTCATTTAGAGGAATTTATTGTCTTATTTTGTTTGTTTATTTCTTGTTTTTGTTGCAACTTGTAGTTCTTGACTGTATATTATTATTATTATTATGTTAAATGTTCTTCACATTGTTCTTCTTCTGTTGGAGTTGATCCAGATCAGGTCTACGGATACAGAGTATCATATGTGGTGCTACACATTTTAAAACCCTGTGAGACAATCTGGAGCGAAATAAACCTAAATAAACTAGACTTGACTTGATGTACGGTGTATTATGCCTCTGTGTGTTTACAGGCTTTAATTAGTACATGTACTGTGGCACAATGTTATCTTGTTTACTATATACTGTCTTTGTTAACATTGCTCTGCATGCTCACATTAAATAGCTATTTTATTCCTGTGCTATATCAGGGTGACTTTGTGCCGTAACCAGCGCTGTCAATCGATACCTTAAAGGGAGATTTGTAATGTATTTAATACTCTTACCAACATGGGAGTGGACAAATATGCTGCTTTATGCAAATGTATGTATATATTTATTATTATAAATCAATTACCAACACAAAACAATGACACATATTGTCCAGAAACCCTCACAGGTACTGCATTTAGCATAAAACAATATGCTCAAATCATAACATGGCAAACTGCAGCCCAACAGGCAACAACAGCTGTCAGTGTGTCAGTGTGCTGACTTGACTATGACTTGCCCCAAACTGCATGTGATCATCATAAAGTGGGCATGTCTGTAAAGGGGAGACTCGTGGGTACCCAGAGAACCCATTTACAGTCACATATCTGGAGGTCAGAGGTCAAGGGACCCCTTTGAAAATGGACATGACAGTTTTTCCTTTCAAAAATTTAGCGTAAGTTTGGAGCGTTATTTAACCTCCTTCACGACAAGCTAGTATGGCATGGTTGGTACCAATGGATTCTCTAGGTTTTCTAGTTTCATATGATACCAGTATCTTCAGTCTAGCTTTAAAACTGAGCCCACTACCACCTTAAAAAACGCCTAATTGCGTCACATAACATGAAAACAGCCTTTTCTGATACAGTAATGATCATTAATGTGCGCTGTGCTTTATAAGTAAAGTTTTATCACACTGCATAACCGTCTCACAATCACTAGTGTGTCGGTCCAAAGCTGCATGCTGAACATGCACTGGTGTAGAGACTATCTGTGTCTGTGAGGAGACATTTATAGAGGCAATATTGAGGATTTTTATTGGAACCAAAAAAACAGCTGACGTAAGATGATCTGATCCAAACTATAAAAGCTGACAGCAGGTATTCACATGCAGACGCTGGGAAAGTAGAAGTTCAAACTGAACCCAAATGAGCGTGACATTTCCACAAATGTGATATTATGACACAGTAAAAGGTTCCAATAAAACACAACTGGAAAATGTCCTGAACTGATATTTAGCTTCTGCTCCTTTTAGTCTTTAAATTCTCTGTCTGGGACCACTTGGTATTTACTTGCCTTATCGTATATTTCCCTCTCTCTTTTGGTCATCTCATATGGTTCAATTAGCGTTAACCTTATAAATCTTCTCTACTAAAGTTTTCTTCACAAGCCAGCTTGGTCTGAGCATGAAATTAGTGCATAAGAAAAGCATGTTGTGTGTCAAACGAATGTTCCTGCACCAGGAAATGATCACAAATTGAAGAATGTCTACGTCTTCATCACTTTAAGAGCTTACTGTAGCTAATATCTGCATGTACGTGGAGGTTTTGGTCCAATAATTCCTCTCCTGAACTTGTTGCCATTAGCTGGGAATGCGTCGGAGAGTTGAAGGTAAACCAAACAAAGATAAATACTCTAGCTGAATGGTTAAAATGTGAAAAGTTTATATTCACAAACATCAACTCATAATGTCGCCTGCTGTTATCTGAGCGGAGGCTGCGCTGCGTCTTTGCCTCATTCAGAGATTTCAATGGTTGTCATAGCGATGGATGCTCTTAAAAATTGTATTTTTAAGATTACCTTGGCTCTCTTTTATTCTTTAGCTTTCTTTTATGCTTCAAATACTTTCCCTCTCCTTCTCTCTCGCTATGACACAACCAAAACATGAATGCCTGCAAACACTTGCACACCGAACGAAGCGTTTTGTGGCCTTCTTTTTTGTCATAAAACACTTGACATAAAAATGGAGGTTAACATTCATCTGAATGCTGGCTCCACACAGATTCACTGTATAATGGACTTTGCACCTTTTTTTATCCATATATTTGTTTGTGATCTGTAGGAACTGAGTTAAGAATTATATGTATGTATATTATGTATAAGAATTACAGTGCATTACTTTTCATAGGTGTAGCTACAAACGGTGCATGAGAACAGTCTGACCCAAGACATGTAGATTTTGATGTGGAAAATCTGTGGAGTTACCCTTTACTGAACTACACAGAGACCAGAAGAATAGAAATCCCTCTACACTGCAACAATACAACACACTAGTCCTGAAATTAATATGTGAATCTTAAAATATCAGGTGTCCAATGCAATAGCACTAAAACAGCTATTTCTAAATGCCTAAATGCAGGTTTAAAATACCAGATGAACAACATCACGCAGCCAGAGAGAAAAACGCTGCAGTAATATGAGAGCTGATGCACAAAAAAGATCCTTTTCAGTCCAACATGTGTTACAGTTAACCTTGAAGTAGGAACTTTTGCTGCAGTGAGATATTTCTGTTGGCTCTCAATCAGCAACACACCATATTACTGTCTAGTAAAGCTGCAGTTTTCATCATTTTATCCGTCTATGATTGAGTATATATATAAGGCTTCTTTTTTGAACTGTGTGTTTTCTGCAGCAAGAAGAACAGCGTTCATTGTAGATCACAATAAACAAGGTCCACTCTGAATACGTGAAAGAAAACCTGCATCTCTATGGCAATGTGAAAGATCATGCATGATAGAGTACAAGCAACAGAAAACAATTTATGCCAACCTTATACCGAACCATATTTCAATTATGTCACTGTGGCAGACATATTTCCAATGTGGGAATAAAATCACAAGTTTTGCTAGAGTTGCGGAGCGCTCCCGTGATCTCGATTGTTCAGTGTAAGGTGGTCATAACACTCAGTCCCAGCTGTCTTTAGTCAGTAATTTTTATTTTTATTTATCATTGTTGTAGGTCTATGGTACAACGGTATTAGAGCCACATTGAGGAAAAAAAATAAATCTGAGATTTCAAGAATAAAGTCATAATATTACGAGAATAAAGTCAAAGGTTTACGAGAAAAAAGTCGTAATATTACTATAATAAAGTCATAATATTAAGAGAAGAAAAGTCATAGTATTATGAGAATAAAGTCATAATATCATATAGTAGTAATTTTACGTGTTATTTTCTTTTTTCTCGTAAAGTTATGACGTTTTTCTTGTAATATTGTAAATATTTGGCCTTCACTGCATTAGACTTATATACTATATACTTAGACTATAAGCTGGCTGTGTTACCTTCATCACAATGCTCAAATGTTTTGCAGCTCCAGACAATTTCTTTTTTGCATAAAAATGTCTCTTTTGATAGTAAAGGTCGCTGACCCCTGGGCTAACCGTATAATCGCTCTTTCTCTCATATATGTGTGTGTCGATTTATATGATTGAAGCTCGCACTCTTCAGCTGAAACATACAGTTAGCTCGTAGGCTAATAGCAAACATTCCTGTAGTTTTTCTTCTTGTAAATGTCCACCAGGAGCAGGATGTGACATCATCTCAAAAGGAATCTAGTTGTAGTCCTGTAAATAGTGACCCTGCAAGATCCTCAGTCTGTGACTAAAGACTCTGTGACTTCAGACACATTGTCTTTAGATGTGAGAGGGTGTCAGTCTTCAGTCTCCTAGTAGGCATAACAAAACTTGTGGTTTCTGTCATGTCCAATTGACATTCTAGCAACTGTCCCCCTATTTTCAACCCGTAACCGCTCGATTCACATTCAACAACATTCATTCAACAACATTCAACAACAACAACATGCTTCCGCAGCCTCCGTTTGTCACAAATAATTACAGAAACACATTTATTGGCATAAACATCATATAAACAAATCGACACAAATTAGTCTCAACAAATGAAGCATCAGAATTTAATTACAGGGAACATGATGCCCTGTTGCACTGAACGTCCTTGTCTTTGGAAGACAATACAGACACACACACACACACACACACACACACACACACACACACACACACACACACACACACACACACACACACACACACACACACACACACACACAATGCCCTCTCTGGACCCAGACAGTTATGCAACACATCATCCCTCACGGGATTATATTTGACAGTTTAGTGATGTCTGGTGACGAAAGTGCACAGTGTGTTAGAGAAGTGCAATGTGTTTTTTTACGTGTTTATGCTTGTGTATTTGCACGTGTTTCTTCCGACTGAATAAACACGAGGAACTGAAGTTTTGCACTCGACATCTTTTCCACTGCAACACACTGAGCATGTATGTTATCTACTTTTAGTATTCTTGCTGGGTATCTTATTCTCTGATGTCTCGATCCAGCGCCTCATATTTTTCTCAAACTTTCCTCCACTGAAAAGCTCTTCTTCTCTGGACTCTTTGCACCACACATCTTTTCAAACGCAGCAGACAGGACATGAGAGTAGTACAGTGATGTTAATCTTTTTCTTTGCCCTTTGAAAACCGCATACCGCTTGAAAAACAAGCTCCCTGCCATGAATAAAGCCTCGCTTTAAGGCTGCAGGGAATAAAGAGAGGAGAGGAGAGGAGAGAGGAGAGAGGAGGAGGCCTGGCAGCAGTAACAGACAGTACGTGAGTGAATGACGAGTTTGTAACAGAGAGAGAAAAAAAGACCCTGAGAGAAGAAAAGTGGCAAAGAGGGAACGAGACAAAGAAACGCAGAGGAGGAGAGATGCACCTGAGTGTCATAAGAACAGAAATCTATCAACCTAGGCGTGACGGTTCTGATTCTGAAATGACAAAGTGTAAAGACAACTGTGAATAAACTTTGTGGTTTTCTCCCTTGGGGATGAAAAAGAGAGACTCAATTGCACTAAAGAAGCAAAACAGCCATATTAAATAACATGTTTATCTAGCAGCTGCAGCAGATTGATTCTCTAGTTAATAAAATGGAAGTCAACTCTAATTTGTGAATAAACAAACATCATTTCACAAGGATTCACTGTCATAAATGCAAATTTGAGATAAGTTAAAGGTACTGTTTGTAACTTCTTACACTCACACTCTTATAAATCATTGCGGGTCGGTGTCCCATGCGCGCTCGCATGTGGCTACGCTGTTCCAACACAAACTACACGGAAGCACCAAAACCGCAAAGTTCTGTCTAGTGAAGCCCGTCTTGCAAAACAGTCAACTCTTCCTGCTTCAGCCCCTCGACCGCTGTCAGAAGACACAGAGGAGACTATGAGGGTAGCTTTGGTCTCCAGGGCCGGAGTCTCTGCTGTGCTCTGCTCCTCTGCCTGCTTGCCTTCACTCACACACCGCGCTCGTTCTCTCTCGCTCCACCTCTCCTACTCTCATTTATTAACAACAAAGGATAGAAACATGGCGGTCTGGGACATTTCATATTTATATACAAATATTATGAAGTATAGCAATCTTACTAATAAAAAAAAGTACCTTATCCATATTCAAATAATCATAACTGCCGCGATAATACACAGAAGTTATTGTTTTTGAATACATGTCTCCAAAAGCAGCAGTGCATCTATTGAATAGATTGATGGTTGAAGGTGGAATAGTGTGTGAATCTAATCCTCGTCCGGCGTAAAGCCGAACAGAGCAGGTCATCTTTTCATTTTCCCAGAAGTCACTATGATGATCCTCTCCGACACATCTCTGAGATGATTTTAATACTCGGTGTGTGTTAGGCAGATTGAGATGATGCCTGATGGATTAACAATCCTGTGCTGATTGTGGATTACGGCTGGTGTGTGTGCACGTGTGTGCTAGTGTGCGTGTGTGATGAGATTTCATTTCGAGCCGGTGTTATGTAACGCCCGTCAGGTCCCATTTTAAACAACTAGAGAGACAAAGATGAATAGTATTTGCTTTTTGGAGTATTTTCATCATAAATGATGTCACATTATGACATCACATCATGCAACACACCTGCTCTGATTACTTTCTGTGTTCCATCATCCCCATTCATCCATGTTACTTTCCTCTTTGGTAACAATCTGTGACTGTAACCTGTACATTCAGAAAACGAATACATAAATGAATGTTTCTATTTAAAGGATATGTTGGTTTAGGGGGCATCTTCCTGTGTTACCTTCTCACCTGCCTTTCCTCAATTTATAAGTTGTCTTTCTAGTACTGAGTAAACTGGAGCAGAGCCTGGCTGATGTGGTTTTTGATGGAACAGTGCATCTGGAGGCCTCAGGTCTACCCAAACTGAAACCAATTCTTCCTTTGCAATAATAAAAACTAGTCTGGCTGATCAAAATCTTCCATATCTTGCTGTATAGACTAAATACAAGCGACAAAAGCAACAAAACAGCCAGCATGGCCAGCTACATTGTCGGCGAGTCACCGTAGAAGTGTTGCTCAAGCACTCGTTGATGTAGTTATGTCGTTAAATATCACTGGGAACTGGACTAATGGCATTTTTTTTAGATGCTACAGAACAGGGTGAAAGAAAAACATTAGTGCTGTCAAAATGAACGTGTTAATAACGCGTTAACGCAAAATCGTTTTAACGCCACTAATTTCTTTAATGCATTAACGCAATCAATCTTCCGGAGGCTGTAGCGGGCTCAGTCTTAAAGCTAAAGTGAAGATACAGGCATCATATGAAACTAGAAAACCTGATGAATCCATCGGTACCAACCACGCCATACTAGCTTGTCGTGAAGGAGGTTGAATAACGCTCCAAACTTACACTAAATTTTGGCAACGAAAAACTGGCATGTCCATTTTCAAAGGGGTCCCTTGACCTCTGACCTCAAGATATGTGAATGTAAATGGGTTCTCTGGGTACCCACGAGTCTCCCCTTTACAGACATGTCCACTTTATGATAATCACATGCAGTTTGGGGCAAGTCATAGTCAAGTCAGCACACTGACACACTGACAGCTGTTGTTGTTTGTTGGGCTGCAGTTTGACATGTTATGCTTTGAGCATATTGTTTTATGCTAAATGCAGTACCTGTGAGGGTTTCTGGACAATATCTGTCATTGTTTTGTGTTGTTAATTGATTTCCAATAATAAATATATACATGCATTTGCATAAAGCAGCACATTTGTCCACTCCCATGTTGATAAGAGTATTAAATACTTGGCAAATCTCCCTTTAAGGTACATTTTGAACAGATAAAACATGTGCGATTAATTTGCAATTAATCGCAATTAAATATTTTAATGGATTGACAGTCCTAGTGTCTGTACTGTTTTTGTCATCGAAGCCTGCTGGCTTTGAGGAGAGCATAGATATGGAGAGGAGGAGAAGGAGAGGGCTGTCTGACTGCAAGATAAAGTGGTGAAAATATTCTAAATATAGCGTCCACTTAAACGAATATCGATTTTTTTTAGGTGAGACTTTCTTTTGGGTGCCATCTACTGTAGGTAATACACTGACTATGGAGAAGTACCTCATACAACCCCACTGAGAAAACATCCAAACTATCCCTTTAAGGATAGAGGTGGAAATCAGTTCTCCAGTATGTACATCAGTAAGTGAACGCATCATTATTCAAAGTCACAAAAGCAGGTGAATGCAATCATTGATACATATTTGTTTGTACGTGTAGAGAACACATCTAGCAAAGTGACCAGAAAATCACTGGTATTTGTACTTGATTAGTGAATGCAATAATAAATCTACTATCAAAAGTATCATACATTATTTTTTCTGTTAATTCACTGATCAATTAAGTGACTAGACCTTTCTTTGGGCACTGATTCAGTTCAGTGTGTAATTATATGACACTACAGCAGTCCTGCAGAGAACCATCTGACAGGGGACAAAAAAAAAACTTCTGCTACAAGTCATTTTCTCGTAAAACTCAGTTATTTCACAGCAGATTTATCCATCAGACCGTGCAGAGCTGAGAATGTGTTATAACAGTCCTCAGGCACAGACAGGAAAGTACTGAACAGGTTCAGTGTGTGGCACACTGACCCAAATAACAGCAGCGTTTGAGTCTCAGCCATTTCTTACTAGTAATCACATGCTGGCACCAAACGCAGCACGACTCGCAGCCCCAAATCACCACTAGAATGTGTCTAGAATCACGCAGGAACAGTTTTTTTGGTTGAATACACTTCAAATATCACAGAGATCCGCCGTGACAACACACAAAACACCTCAACGTAAGACAAGGTTATTACAAACTCATTATGAGAGCCAGAGAAAAACCAGAAGAGGATATTTTAGGAATATTACAGTGATTTTCTCTGCGCGTAAAGATGGAAATAATGCACATTAATCCGTAGCCCGTGGCTGGATAAACTCATTGCAGAAACACTTCTAAACCTGTACCTGCAGGGATCACTGTTAATGAAGTGATTTACAGCATAGCAACTGTCAATCAGTGATGAACAAAAGCCTCAGCCTCCTGTTGCCATAGAGAACACATGGAAGTCAAGGCAGCTTTATCTGTAGAGCACATTTCAGCAACAATTCAAAGTGCTTTACATAAACATTCAAGAACATTAAGACAAAGTGCAAAAGAACATTAAGACATAATTAAAACATTAATAAAAACAAGCTAAAATAGAGTATAGCACACAAGAGTAAAAGCTCTAGTTCAGTATATAAGATCATTATCTGGTTTATTATCTGGAAAGTTTGAAGCTTTGATTTAAAAGAGTTGGAGTTGGTCCTGCAGGTTTCTGGGAGCTTGTTCCAGATATTTGGTGCATAAAAACTGATTCTGCATGTTTAGTTGTGACTCTGGGGACACTAAGCAGACCTGATCCAGATGACCTGAGAGGTCTGGATGGTTCAGAACATAGCAGAAGATGTGAAATGTATTTTGGCCCTGAACCATTTAGTGCTTTGTAAACCAGCAGCAGCATTTAGAAATCAATTCTCTGAGAGAACCAGTGTAGAGACCTCAGAACTGGACTCATATGATCCTCTTTCTTGGTCTTAGTGAGGACTCCAGCAGCAGCAGGTTCTGAATCATCTGCAGCTGTCTGATGGCTGATTTAGGAAGACCAGTAAAGACGGAAGATGGAAGAGGAACATGCGCCTTTTGGTCCATGGATACAAAACTCCCCATTACACATGCAGTTTGAAGTCTATTAAGTGCATTTTTAAAGCATCCTTACCTCGAATAAAGGTGGAGTGCCCTTGTCTGGAAGTGTGCATCCCAGTAATTCAGCCAGGAACTTTGCCATATAGAGGAAGAGAGAGGTGGAATAAGAAGCAGAGCTGGATCAACAGGAGATAGTCCTCTTTCTGTCTTTCTGCAGCCTCGTCAACTTGTTTGTGGCGTTCAAGGACCCTGCGCGCATCCCTCCTTTCTGCTCCTCCAGCTGCACGAACTAAACCCCGGAGATCACGCACAGATGGATGATAAAATACCGCCCGACTCTGTGGATGTGGAGCTGAGAGCATGTAGCTGTAAAACCACCAGCAGCAGCAGCGGTGTGGACTCCTGCAGGTGGGGCCGGACTGAGGGGGAGTGGGCGGTACAACTAGCTGTCAGGTGGTTTTCATCGACGGGGTTCCCTCCCCTGTTCAGAGACAGGAGCCCTTACAAAAATTCAAGTATGCTATTAGTATACTTATTTTAGAATTAAAATAAGAGAGTATGCTTTAAGATTACTTTTTATGTCCTTATCAGAGATAAACTTTAATTATACTTAAAGGGACTGTTTGTAAGAATTAGAAATGCTTGTTTACAGCGACACCTGTGACCGTTAAGTCAACGAAAGTCAGCGTCCTGTTGCTCGCGCTTGTGCTCGCTCTACATAGACATGAACGAGCATTGCTTAAAACAGTGAGGCGACACACGTCAGCTAAAAGCACAATATCACTCTATATTTCAGCTGCTTGGCAGTAATGTTAGCTGACCAGACGGAGGTCTCTCCATGAATCAACGCTGATCCTAGTGTTGGCTTTTCCTGCCTCAGCCTCCCGACTGGTAAGAAGGAACAGGGGAGACACCGGAGTTTTGGTCGGAGACGATAATGTTACTTGCTCCAGAACCCCATCACTTCACTCAGCTGCAGGAAACGACACGGGAAACCTCTGTTGGTCTGGAGGAGTTGGAGATAAATTAACAGAAAACAGCTGATACCGGAGGGATGCCGGCCTCTAACAGGTCCGAACGACAGGGGGGCACAACTTTCAGCCTGAAAGAAAACAAGAGAAAAGTTCATCGACTCTCCCACACTGCGTTCCACACTGCGTTCCACACTGCGTTCCACACTGCGTTCCACACTGCACACGCTGTTCGCTGCTCTTTATACTTCCCGGTTCACAATTACGTGGATTGCGTACAAATTGATTTTGTGCTGACCACGAATGTACACGAATCAATACATTCAATTTCGGGACTATTTCACAAACTGCTGTGCGACTGAGCTGTTCTACAGTAGCCCAGAATGGACAAACGAAACACTGGCTCTAGAGAGGGACATTCCTGTTTTTGTGACGACCACCGTAGTTCTCCGCTTGGCACACGGGAGATAATTCAGTTAGTTGCAATCTGCAACCTCACTGCTAGATCCTACACAGTGTACCTTTAATGATACCCATTCTTTTTATGTTCAACAATCACATACGGGTTTAATGTTTGGAGTCCACATTGTCTGAGTGTCGACATTCATTTGGACATAAAGTGTATCTAATAGGTTTTTATGTCTCTCATCTATCAACTGAGTGTTTGTTTTTTTTAACAATCCTTCTATGTAAAATGAGATCACAGCCTCCCTTCGCTGCAATTCCCCATTGGGATTAATAAAGTACTCTGTCTATCTGTCTACTGTATCCATCACTTATAAATGCACAATGAGCAAATTAAGCTGTCACCAGGGGTTTGGTTGAGTTGTATTTATTGAATATTCATGGGCTCTCAGGACACCTGGTGGGATCTGAAGGCAGCAGGAGGATCAGGAGCTGTTGCTGTGAACACAAGACGGGCTTTTAATATTCTCTTTCCATGTTTGCATCTTATTAGATTGTTGACTATTATCATGCGAGACAGTGATGCATCCGTTTGTTTCGTGTCGTGCTCGTAATAATCATTAAACTATTGATTCTTTCACAGCTTTTGGTTTTGTCCCGGGGTCACTACGTCTCAGGGGGGTGTAGAGATGGTTTTGGTTGGCGTTCATGAAATGCAAAAACATCCTTTTTTGGATTGAATATTTACAGCTTTGATTTAATCAAGAATTAAGCAAGAATTAATCTAAAAGCCTCTAAATCATTTGGTTCAAATTTGACTAATTTTCACATTTAATCATTCGGAAAGAGGTTGGGAGCACTGTGGGAAGTTGGGAGGTTGACAAACGGCTGATTGATTGACCAACAGAGAGCGTAACGTGTCAGAGGCTGGTAAGATGGTCACTTTTCAGTGGTTTAAAATTTGTAATTCTGAGGATCAGTGCCAAAACCACTCAGAAGGTTTTTGGGAAGACAAGACCACATGAAGGTTTTACTTTCAAAATAAGATATGCAACATTTACTGCAGAGGAAAAAGATATTCAAGTTCTGATTCCTAATAAGACCAGTATTATGGAAGCATTTGAAGGACTAAATTAAAATGCAAATGTAATCTCTGTAATCCATTTCCCACTTACATATGCATCAAAATTAAAATTAAAATTCAATCATGCAATTTTCATTTTCACTACTAGAATGGCCATTCTCTGACAATATTAAAATGACATTTCATTTTCAAAGACCAACTCCACCTTATGGTTATAAAAATATTCAAATGTTAATTCAAATTTGAAAATGCAATATAAATATTGTAACTTCATTTTGAATTTTTACAGAGAGTCAATCTCAGCCATTGATCCGTTTTTTTCCACACTAAAAGGCAACCCAGAGATACTACATGATATCAACATTGTTTTATTACTATTGGCTCACAAGTCTTGTAGGAAGTGGGAACCGAACGTCAGATATCTTCCGCAGAGATAAACAAAACATTCATTTTGGTCCCACCAAAATCTTTTAAAAGGATTAATTCACAATCAGAATATTTTCTTTCAGAAAAAGCCATACTTTTATTCTGCACCTTTCTAAAGGCTCGGTAGATGTATTATTTAAAAAAAATAAAAATATACGTCTACATAAAAATGTTATCAATAAGACCTTTAATGCATATGTAAAAAAAAACGCTATTGTGAGATTACATTTTAATTTAGTCCTCCAAATGCTTCCATACTGTATGATATACATTACTGAACAATATATTAATGAACAAGGCTGGAAGCTGCAACAAAAAGCATCGCTGACAGCTCGTTATGCTTATTGCTTATTTATCTTTCTCAGGGTCGCCGTCCGGAGACGAGCACTAACCTTAAAATATTGCTCCGTGTAATATAATTGCCTTTTTATGTTGATTACATGCAGCTAAAGTGCTTTTTATAAAATAGCACCGAACAAATAAATACCGACGAAGATTTAAGATTAAGATTTTATTTTATTTTATTTTATGTCTGTCTTTTTTCCTGCATTTATTCTACCCACCTTAATTAGGAACAAAAGCGTTGGAAACACCTTAAAGTGCAGCAGCTAGGGATGGAGCCCCGCCGTTTCAATTCATTTCAACTCTTTTTATTCTTATAATGAATATCTGTAGATCTTATTTTCAAATCCTCATGACCTCCTTTGACCTCTTTTTTTGCAATTTACTCCTGATCTTTCTTGAAGTAGTGCTGCTCTGAAATGCAGCAGGCGTCTGTTCATAAGCTGCTCCTGCTCCCCAGGTATGCTCTTATTCTGTCAACTACCTTTCCTTTGCTCTCTCCCCCCCTCCACACACACACACACACACACACACACACACACACACACTCCCACCTCCACCCATCTCTCTATCGTATCTGTCAAGGATTTTCAGCTCGTCTCCTCTGCGATGTGGGATTCATACATGTTCCTTGTCGGAATGAGAGAGGTCAAAGGTCGGGCTGCATGATGTTGTCAAACTGAATAGATGTAAGGGAATAAATCGCTGGGACCTGCTTTCTCTTCCTGCGCCGCAAAAGGACAGTGAATGTAACCGTTTTGACAGCGACAGAGGAGGCAGATGAGGGAACATGAAGTCTGGAGAGAGAAAGTGTGGTGTTGTTTCTGACATGCCAAACTAAAACCCCAAAGACAGCCACAATAAATTCCTATCAAGGACATTTATTTTTCATTAATTCTTTATTTTTTCAATCACTTCGGTATACACTTCCAACACAAAATGCCATACAAAATAGAAGCTACAATAAAAAAAAAAAAAAAAAAGAAGAATAGGAATTCTTGTATTGTATGTATTGTATTGTGGATGTTTTTGTTTTGTTTTTCTGAATGTGGACAATTTTGCATTCGGGCAGAGCAAGTGACGTGTTACAACGAGCGACACGCAGAGCAAGCAACGTAGTTTATTTAGCAGTCGTTATTGAAAGCTATGTCGTATAATAATGGGTATGAAGAGCAAGAATGTCCATGGATTGGTCAAACAAACACAGGACTTTCACCCAGGAGACCGTTGTTTGTGTGCCACGTGAAGTCAAAAGTAAACATTGAGTTAACGGTACATAAGAAAGTCCGCTAAATGTGGTTGTTATTTATTTATAGTAGTTATGCTGTTACGTTATTATTTAAACACAAACCTTTTAAAAAAAAAAAAGGTTTAGGAAAAGATCATGGTTTGGGTTAAAATAAGTACGTTTGTCGCGTAGCTAAGTATGTTACATAACATGTTACGTACACAACATAAGTTAAGTTAATCACGTAACGTTACATAACTTAGAATAAGTGAGCTGACTTGACTTTTGGTTTCACACAGGACAGGAATACTGGTCTGCTGGGTGAATGTCCTGTGTGTTTCCACCTCAACCTCCACCCTACGCGGACTTTATACTACGTCATTTAGTCCTGCCATAACTACGGCCACGTGGAGTGACGTAGTTTGAAGCGTAGGGCCGCCGACTAAGCTGCAGTATTTGAAAACTTTGGAGTGAGAACGGGTTGGAATAACGGTAAAATGATATTTAAACTACTTGGAACACAGCAGTTCAATGTTAATCCACAGCGTTTCAAAAATATACTACAGTTTTCCTTTCCATTTTAGTCCCGAGCTTGCTTCTGAAATATTTTGAGCATTTTAGTTCTTTAAAGCTTTGCTTGGGGTAACAGTTAAGCAGTTAATGCTGTTAGCATCGGGGTACCACCTGGTGGAGGAGTTGGAGGCCTTCAGGATAACAGGGGGTCGGTAAGTTCCACCACCAGGACAACTCTCCCACCCTCGGGTTGGATTACTCTCTGGGTTGGAGCCTTAAAGGCAATACTTGTTGGAATGGTCCTGGATACTTCCTGGCTCTGGCTAACACCAACATGCTAGGGTGAGCTGTTTGCCATATGCTAACACATCACCATGGATGGAAAATGTAGCTTTTGTGGGGATCACACCTGTAACTTTCCGGTTCAGTATTGCTTCTCAAACCTTCGGAGCACCACGCAGCTTTGACATGTTTGCATTACTGTGACGCAAATGACTTTGATGTGACAACCTGCTGTTCCACCTGCTGCCCCGATTTTACCACATTATGTTACACAAACACACACGTATACAAACCTCCCACACCCTGAAACCTAATTAGTCAATTTTGAGATGAATGCACCATATTTATCATCTAACCTCCAACACAAAAACGCCACACTGACAGCATGCACTTCCCGTGAAACAAATTGTTGACAAAAAAAACATAATTAATGAAGCAATCAGCCCCGCGCCAGCCGAGCCTCTCATTGACACCCCGCTGTTGTATGAGATTTTAATAATGCTGTTTAATGACATGCTCCACGGTGGCTGGCAAACGCTGCTCCATATGTTGTTACAGCTGTGGGGAGCAGGGAATCTACATGATCTACACAGCTTCAGAGCATGACCCCCTGCTGGGTGTCTCTCTCTGTGTGTGTGTGTGTGTGTGTGTGTGTGTTGGTAATACACTTGACTTGGCCCTCCAGAAAATTCTCTTTGACTGTTTTCCTGCTCGTATCTGCTTCTGTGCTGAAGCAAGAATACAGCAAATCAATGTTGTGCTTAAGACGAGTCCACTTCAAAGTAAGAGTTTCTCCACTATACTCAGTATGATCATTCTACCACCAATTCACTGCGCAAAATTCAAAGCAGTAAAGAGTCTTTTTCTTTTCTTTTATCCATCTTTAGTGCTCTCATACTCAGATCAGATCCCGATGCCGATGCCAAGAGAATATTCTAAATTTGAATATATATAAAAACATACTACCGCAGCTGTCTCACCCGCATTGAATGAACCGTATGATGGGAGTCACAAAACATCACTTTCATTGACTGAAAATAAAGTGTAACGTTAGGTCAAGCTGAACGAGGAATAATTCAACAACAACCATAATGATGGAGAGAACTCAACCAGAGAGAGTGACAATGTAACATAATGCAAATAAACCCCGTACCTATCAGCTGTGTGCTCCAGATCTGACTGGAGACGTTTGTTTAATATTGTGATATTTACTGGCAATGGCATACAATATAGCTAACAGCAAGTAGGAAACTCCCTCCAGCCAGCTTTAGGTTTTTGTAGTGAAATGAGGAGGTCTCATATAGATGACTCCTCATTTCAACGTCACCAATCAGCTGTTCCTCATCCACTGCGGCGCTTTCAAAGCGAGCAACAGGAATAGGAATAGAAACAGGGCGTCCGACAAAAGTTCAGCTCAAAACGGCGTGCTGTGCAATGCTGCGTCACTTGTAGCCAGTTAGGATAGTTAGGTGTCATGGACATACCATTACAAAAAAAACCGCTGTTCAATACCCAACTATGAAATAAATCACATTTCTGATTATTAATGTGATGTAATGTAAAACACATCACTTGTTGCAAACCAGATGTGAAGACCAACATCTGGCTAACAGGCTTAATGCTGCATACTAAATGTTACCATGAGAACATTCTCTGAGCATGTTAGCATGCATCCTTAAGCATTAGGCACTCACTGCAAAAATCAGATCTGTGTTCTTGTGAAATCTTGGTGATATAGTGACTACTTTGCATTTGTACCATCCTCTCCTGTGTCTTTTTGTGGAGCAGTTTGTATTCTGGCAGTGGAGGGTTGTATAAAAGCTGCTGGTGCAACACAGAGTACAAGGTTGAGCTTTACACGAAAGCTCCATACAAATTTATTTTGCCTCTGCGAGCGAATCCACTGGTTGCAGCGATTCCACTGAAATGAATTGATTTTGGTTTGAGATTTTGTACAACAGTTTTGATTTGTGGAGGAGTGTCGTGTTCATCACAGCCTCACAGGACCACAAGCATTAATTTAGACTTGTATTCTTGTTTAAATACAATGAGATTTGAATCCTTGGGGGGAAATAACCCGGCTATTCCACAATCAGATTTGGTCTGTTAACACAAACGATGAGCTAATATTCTACGAGCAGTCACTTTAATGCCAGACTGTATTTTTCACTGGCGAGTTGCCTGCTGAGCCAAATAACTGGCTGTATATACACGAGATGTGTTTTAATATGCACATGTGCGTTAATTATGCTGTGTGAAATGTGTTGATCCTGCAGCGCCTGTGGTTTTATCGCTCTGCAGTGTGCAAGGAACAAAGACACACTCATCTTCACCATAACCTGATGTGACTTCACAGATAAACACATAAAGCAGACGGAGGCTCTCATCTATTCAGCTGCACTCTCAAACAGACAAACCAGTTTTTATTTAGTTATCTGCTTGTTCCATTATTCATGTTATAATAATTCAGTGCGTATTGTTTATTTTACACATTGTTGAAAAACAAATTGACTTCTTATGACAACAATATCACAACATATGTTGATAGTCAATTCATTCACTCCAAAGAAAGTCCCTAAATTCAGTGTTTCAATGACTCTTTTAAGGCAGAATGAGTTTGGCCCAGAACACCTACCTAATTCATAGACACAGAGACATTACTGCCTGTGAGTGAAGAATGAAAACATTAAAAATAAACATAGTTCACAGCAGCAATAATTAATTCATTTAGTCATTTGGGGGCAGCAGAACAAGCTGTAAACTATTTCATTTCATCACAAATTGAGGCCAATGTGCTAGCAAACAGTTGCCTGTCATATCCAGCAGACATGGAGCAACATTAGCTTTAATTCAGAGTCATCTTTCTGGCCAGACGACAAATGTAAGCCCAATATTCACTCCTTTAAGCAACATTTTTGTCGCCGCCAACTCCTTGTAAAACATATCAGGCTCTTAAGCTTCTAAATACTCCACTTTGTTCACCAGCTAGTCACTAACTGTGTCTGTCTGCTGTTTGGTGCTGGGTAGGTAGCATGAAGTGGTTTCAACAGAGCTTTTTTTATTGCTAAATACATCTGCCTGCTGCTGAAGACAGTGTTGATGAGAATGCTGAACCAAAACAGTAAAGTTGCAGGGCCCTAACACCAAAACATTGAGCTGAAAGATGCTAAAACAAACTGCAGAGTCAGGTGATGATTTCAGTCAGTTTGAGAGGTAGATATTAGATAGTATAAAATCACTTTCCTGAATCATTTCATTCAGTCTAGAGATTCATTACTGATTCTGTAGTTCAAACACTTTTTTCTATGCTAGGCAATCGCACCACTGTTCAACTGCACTTTAGTACGTAGATTAACAAGCAATCTCCGAACCCATCGGCCTGGCATTGACTTAGCATGTGGGCGCAACGCCAATGGACAATATTTGGGGGGTTCCGGTGTAGCCATCAGATATCCGGATAATGGATATCCAAGCCAAGACTTCCTCTTCCGTGCGCTTGTTCACAGTCCGATTAGCAACTTCAGACGTGAGAACAGTTGCCGATGGATTCTCCACACGGACTGTTTACCTGCATGCAACCAAAGCCTGCTCAAATGTGATTGGTCAATACGGAAACCAGAACATCCGTCCAAGTGGACGTTTGTTCCAAATTTGAAGAAATTCGCTCAAGGCGTTCACGAGTAATCACAAGAATGGGACAGGCGTGAGGTCACAGTGACGTTTGACCTTTGAGCACCAAATTCTAATCAGTTCATCCCACAAGAACGGTCCGGACATCCAGACAACCCAAAAACACAATGCCTCTGGCCACGACTGTCGCCGGCATTGAGGCATAAAAATAAAACGAAACATGAACACTTTGATTGCAGATATTACAGACTAATGACTAATGATGTCCCCGTTTCTACAAAACTAAAAGTAATTGTGGCCGAAGCTATGAAACTAACGTCCAGTCCTTTACTAAAAGTCCAGTATAGGTCTAACAAACAATCAAAGCACACATGCGCTCTTATCCCCACACCCTGACACACTGACACTGCCTTTGCTCCCTCACAAGCCTCCCTCTGTTCCCTGCAGCAGCTGCCTAATGTTGCATCAAAGACCCAGCCGTTCACAGCGAAGCCTGTGATGGAGAGTTTTTTTTTTCTTTTTATCACCCTCTCTGATGGATCTTCACAGCGTTAACGCCACGTGCCAAGCTGGCGCTCCATCATCAAACCCCATAAACTACTACACAGCTCCTGAGAGAATGTGAGGGGAACATGAGAGAGCAGAAAATGAAAAGAGAGGGAATACAGAATACAGAAGGGACAGACGAGAGGAGACCAGCCGCCGTGACCGGGCTGCACTGCAGCACAACACAGGGTGTGATTTATCCATCAGCTGGCCAGAGGGGAACCGGGTTCCACCATTAGCAAATGAGCCCTAATTCACCCAGACAGCAGAGAACTCTCTTCCTCTAGTCTTTTAGCTCCTGACTCACAGCCCGAGGCCAAGTGCCAACGCTGCTCGGGAAGCTCTGAGTCCCTGAGAGTTCACACCTCTAGTTCAATTCCCTCAGTGCACACCTGAGCAGGAAATCATCAGCTGTTGCACTTCAGCCTTTGTCTGTTTACTTTAGGTTTCACTGTAATTATTACATGGTTAGATCATATTAACTGGTGGTAACAAAACTCATAATACAAAAAAAGAATTATCGTTAGTCAAAAATTGAGGATACCGTTAATATGACAAAAAGACAGACTGCTAAAATGTCTCATCACTCTACAACCAAAGACTTTATACAACCATAACTAATGAATCAATAATCAATGATGCCAATCACTACTCCAATGTTTCTGGATCATCCTTGAGTCGGTTCCAGTTCCCGTCTGTATTCATTTGCATCACGGGATGGAGGAGCGTTTGCAGTCTGCCTTCCTCCAGCATCAAACAGCCTATCCTTGCATGTGAAAACACGGTCTGCTCGATCTGGTGGATGAATCGTACCGCACTCATCCTAAAGGCATCGGCCTGAGGCATGAGCTATAGAGTAGTGGTGTATACTAGGTAGATATGAATGTCAAGAAATGCAAAGTCCGGCAGTCTCTGATGAGATCAGTGGCTGGAAAAGCTCAGGAGAGATTCCGTAAGGATCACATCCAATTACTGATATATTCTCTACACACCTTCTCTGTTTGAGGTGATAAAGGAGTGACATTGGCGGTGAATAGTGCTAGCATTATGCACCTACCTGTATAACATCGGTACCCAACATGGCGGTGACCACAACGGACATCACCAGAAGTCACGTGACTGCAAGGCATCTATAGAAAACACACGTGAAACACACATCAGTCAAACCAAGTAGCATGCATCATTTCACACACGTCATTTGAAACTCATAACACACGTTGACCCGCCATACAGACAGAAGTAGTCAAGGAACCGTAGCTATGATGTGCAGAACCTGTAGAGCAAAAGTGATGAAATTGCTTCTTTCATTCAAAAAATGATCTTTAAAAAAACGGAGACTATCAGAATCCCTGGATCCTACACCTCCCATAAAGCAACTCAATAGCATATTTCCGTTAGACCCTCCTTGCTTGGTAAATACCCGCGTCTTTGACCCCCGACCAGGGCTTTTGGGGGGTAAAAAGGCCTCATAAAATGTCCCCGGAACTTAATTTAAACCCTTTCCTAAGGTCGAAACGCAATAAGTTCCTCTAAAGGTTCCTACTTCCTGCAGTGGAAACAGGGCTTATGTGTGCATCGTATCCAGGAACATCAACAGTCACCTGAGCGCTGTGTAAGAGCACTACGAGGAGTAGGAACACCGTATTAATATTCATGAAACCCCAAACACACGCACTGAAAATCATGCAACTGTAAAAGGTCTCTGATGTTTTTGAAATCCGGGTTTATAACAACCACAAGCCCGCAGATCACAGAACACATTCAGTGCCTAAATGATTTAACTTTAAACTCAACCGAGAAAAACATTACCACTAAACTGATGTTATGTTTTTTTCCCCCTACAACTGCAGCAATATGCTTCTGTTTGGTAAATCATTTATGAGGAAGCATTTGAGGGAGACTGCCGGAAGCTCCTCGCTATTAATAATGTACTCAAGACAGAAGGCAGGTAAGAGAAATACAGAGTTTCCCCAAAACCTCTCTTCTGAGACACGTCAGGTTGTACGGAACAGATACTGTCGAGGTCTTACAGGTTAGTTTAGTTTCTTAAGGTGATAAACATTGTTGGCTTGACATCTTAAATGGATTTTATTATAGTTTGTGAACCTTTTAGTGTTGATTATCATATATAATACCATAAGAACTTTGTGTGGGGATACAATAAGGTTCCCACTTAAATGTTTTAATAGGAACGACGCACTAAATTAATTTTTTATCGGAATTATATAGGTATTGGCAGATAATTGGATTGGTGCATCTCTAAACAAAACTAAAAGAAACATTTTAAATACATTACATTACCACACATAATCTCATCGAAACTTGTGCCTCGCTTGTAAAAACACAAAACTTTGCTATGCATATTTTCTCATGTTGACCCGACATCTATTTAATGGTGTTGAGGTTGTGAGAATTTGGGGACTCAAACCGGCATCAAGGGCCAGAAATCCCTTCAATAACTGAAAGGTTTCCTCCACAAAACAGTCACACAACCCGTCACACCATCTAAAAACCAAACCCTGGGCAGCATTATTTATTTCTGTGTTGTTTTTTAATAAAAACATCTCCTATCTGCTTAAAATGTAGGTGCAAATCATACAGGATAATGTTCCTGTTTGAGGCACACAGTGATATTACAGACACAAGCTTCAGAAGAGCTTCAAACCCAATGAAGCAATTATTCTGCTTAAAAATGTATGAAATTGTCAAAGTCAGATCTCTGACGGGAAGCCGTGTGCTTGTGATGTTGTCTTATTTGATTCTCCTTGTTTGTCATCATGTACAACGTGACATCTTTTGATATCCGCGTGTGACAAAAGAGTCGGAAAGAGGACCTCAGATGTTGTGTTGTGGGAGGTGGAATCATTCCCAACATCAAACAGACAGCTGAGCTGACAAACACTGCAGCGCACACGCAAACACACGCACACAAACACACAAACACACACACACACACACACACACAAACGCATTTCCCTTTCCATGAAATTTTCATCTCGGGGAGCTCGAGTCCTGATTAAAAAATTCCGTTCCCGGGATGGTGTCCCCCCCCCGTAAGTGAGATGCAGGCAATTTTTCGGGTAATGATGTGAATTTTGATTCATTCCATGCATCGACTGAAACCAGATGGATCCTCCACTCCATCCTATCCCCCACTGGCCTGCTGAGTGACAGGCACACACACACACACACACACACACACACACACTAAAATATGTCAAACCAAATGTTATCAAATTTTGCTGGATGCAAGAGGACTATTATTATAGAGCACACACACACACACACAGTTTATCTACCAACACACACATCTGATGTGAGATTTCTGCTTTCAGCTATCTTGTGTCAAAACGGAAATCTCAGGGGAAATGAAAATGTCAGATAGAGAGGTAGCCGCTGAATTCCTCCCTCTTGTTTCTCTTCATGTATTATCTCTGGAGTCTTCAGTCAACACAAATTAATGAACTGTAACACAAACATTAAGTGTCCATCAGCCAATAAGTCACCACATTATTTGTAGGGATGGTTAAATGTAGGATTTGGACTTGACAATGCCTGACGAAGATCTCTGTTAGATCCAAACGTTGCTTCATTCAAATTGTTGGGAGCTACCTATGCTGTGTGCGGATCCTGTTTTCTTCTCAAATGTAGGATTTTATCACAGAAGGTGATAAAAACACTCACTATAAGTTAATCGTGATGAATTTCCATTATCGGGATAATCGTGAATATGGTCACGAGTGACTTGAAAAAGCTGTCTAGCTCTCTCTGATTTTAAAAAATGCAGGAATTATCATGTAAGAAAGTACAGACTCACACTACATTTCTATTTTTTTTGTTTGTTTATCCTTTAGTTATGTAAGGAGACCTTATGATTACCTTATTTAAGATTGTTTGATTGCTTCTTTTTCATTAAAAAGGATATGTGATGCAATAAAATGTTTTATTTATTAACAAAATGTGAGGTAAAGTGATTCCATTATGTCTTAGTGCCAACAATGTAGCATAAGTACGAAAAACACGGCACAAACATCACTGACCTAACTTCAAAATAACTCAACAACACTGGTTGAAAGTCCTGTGTTTGTTGGACCCATCCACCTCCCCTGCCGCCCACCATGAGCAGTCTTTCTCACTTTTTATACTACGTCACTAGCTCTGAGCGTAGCAGATTTACGCGGATTTGTTTACATTGCAGACTAAATGGCGTACAAATGGTAAAAGCAAGAAAGGCCTTGTTATTGCACGCAAAATGACCGTGTCATTCATACGCCATTTGGCGAGACCGTGCTCTGGTTTCACACGGACGAACAGCGGTCTCCTGGGCGATACCGACAGTCCGGTGTTTCTGGACCCTCCCATCCACCTCGACCTCCTTCCTATGTGGACTTTATCACTCTTTATACTACGTCACCAGTCTTGGCTCGATATTACATGGGTTAAGTACGAATTGATTGGGTTATATACGAGTTATACGCCATTACTTTTCATTCTTTTTATCATTCTTGGTTTGCATCTTTAATTCCCCAGTATCACTGTGGTATTTAGACGTTAGCTCTGTCTTGTATCTTCATGGTAAATGCATAAATACATGTCATATTATTATGCCGTAGAAAATCTAATTTGCATTCAAATTAGTTTCCTGGCTGATTTCTTTCTTTCTTTTATAAGTTTTAAATAAGATATGCAATTAGAGGACATGGTAGATAACTATTCCTTATTTAAGCTATCCAACAATCAACAGTGTAATTGGGGAAGTAACCATTTCTATTCTTTCTAAGTAGAATAAGATCACACATTTTTCTTTTTCTTTCTTCTCCTTTCCATCCATACCAATTTGTCATGCTTCATCTCTTTCTGAGCCTCATTACCTTCAACTTCTCATCCACTATCAATCACTGTTTCACACACACACATGAACACACTGGTGAATGAATGAGAGACACAATCTAATTGAAAGGGGTAAACAAAGATGTAGTGAGCTGTCTTGTGCATAATTACTTCCCATCATGGCTTCGTCTTGTTCCCTCCTCCCCTTCATCCCCGGAGGGAGGTTTTAAACGACAAGAGGGTCAATCGCGTTTGACCGCGCGGCGAGATGAGGCATGACACATCTGCGATTTTTCACACAACAGATAAAACACTGTGTGGACACGAGTCAGCTTTGGGCGTTTGTTCACCCTCAGAGCGCTGAGAACATTTATTTCTGATACAAACATTGATAATTATTATAATAAATGCACAATTTCTAGTAGGAGAATGCATGCATGGTGAACAGCAGACCAGTGTGAGCATCCATGCACGTCAAAATTAAAACTAAACATGTCCAATATAACATGTTTAAAGGGATAGTTTGATATTTTGGGACATCTATTTTTGCTTTCTTGCCGAATTGGATGAGATGATTGACGTCATTAAGGTGGTATCCTTATAGCATTTTATTCATTTTGACGGAAATACTTCATATCTGAATCTTCTTCTTTTTTAACAGAATATATTATATGTGATAAAAACATTTAAAAATGGTGGTATTAATAAAATAAACCAACAAACACTGTAGTTGTTTAGCTGTGTGACATGCAAGCCACTGCAGCATATTGTCTAAAATTAAAATGTAGGTCAAGCATGTGAAGTTTCACTCAATGATAATGATGCCAATTGTCTCCACATGGTCTAATTTGTTTCCATTAATTAATAACAATGATTGAATGTCGGCTCCATCCTTAATTGATTAATCTGTTGATGTTTTCCCAAAAGCTATTTTCTTTTCTCTGTGCACTCACCTCTTATATTTACTCATATCAGAGTGTGCAGTGAATATGTGTCCGTTCTCTCATCACGTTTATCTCTTTGCCATTCATTCTGTCAGGTCTACTTTGAAAACAGCCAGCCAATTAACTCTGGAGCTGTTATTAAACGCTCTACCTCACTCTCACTCTTATCTCAGTATATTCCTGTAGATAATAAATCAGCCAGAAGCTTCGCTCGTGAACTCTGTGGAAGTTTATTTCCTACAGGAGCCCTCACTTTGAAACAAGCTTTATGTGAGTGTCAGAGAATGGGACAAGTTTAAGAGTCATTTATTGAGTACTGCTTATAATCTACCTAAAAGCTACACAGGCACTTGTATACTGTAAGCATTATTTCCCAGCTGAAACCACCAGGCGCTCTCCTGAAAACGCTCAGCTGGAAGAGCTTGAGAACGCTTTGTTTAGAGTTTTTTTCAACTGAGATGCTTCGGTTGCTACGATACAGAATATCCGTGAAAGTAAGCATGACGGCCGTCGGCACAAGGTAGATTACTTGCTCTGGATGAAGGGAATGTTGAAGGACGGAGGGAGAGAGGACGGACCTGCCGGTCTATGTTCATGAGATTTTGTGGGCGAGGAAACATCTCGACGAGTCCGATAGTTTGGTTGAGATTCAGATCAACGTTATTATCCCACACGGGGACGTTTTTTTGGTCCAGTGCTTCAGACATGAAGACAACATAAAGACCATAGTAAAAACAATAAAAACAATAGCATAACATACACAATAAGACCACAACATACCCATAATAAAACACATTTGATCAGATTTTTCACAAGGAATAGTAGGCCTGTCCGGTGCTCACAGAATAGGGTAAACTTGTAACAGGAGAGACTTCAGAGACAGGATCCAGAGCTCACTGGAGCACACGGATTTAAAGCAATCAACTTTATTACAGACTTACGATGAAGACATGTTAGTCTGTAATAAAGTTGATTGCCTTAAATCCGTGTGCTCCAGTGTGCTTTGGACCTTGTCTCTGAAGTCTCTCCAGTAACAAGCACAGTGTTTTACCCAAAACTGAATATTTTTCAACTCTTGGCAACCAGAAAAAAAACAGCAAACATAAAGCGCTCGACGCAGAAAAGACGCTCAATGCCTCGTCACGCTGCTGGCGTTTTTAGCATTGCGTAAATACCCTGTATAACATACTAGGGCTGCTTTTAATAATAAGACAAGAGGAATGAGCTCAACACGTCTTTACTATCTATTTTTTTTACCACAGGAAGTAACACACACCACAGGTTACAGCAAGCTAGGCATACAACACTCCGTTATTTGTTGGCCAACCATAAAGTAACGTAACGACTGCATGTGCGTAATATAGCCACAAAAGACGCTTTGGTGGACACGGCCCTTAAGTCCCAAATGGAAGAGGTGACTACTGAAATGAAGAAGACCTCAAGACCCAGACCGACATTGACAAGATGGTCCTTAATCTTAATAATTGCATGTTGCGTATTGAACTTTTAATATCTATAGTTTAACTGTCTGCAGTGGACTTGACCTGGTGGTGAACGGTTATGTCATAGAAACGTTTACACATGCAGACACACACAAATGTACAAATATAAAAACACTTGATCTTCTTTATGTTTCATGCTTTCATCCCTTTTTTAAGATACACTTAATATGTCCTCTGTTCCCTGTAAAGCAGTTTGAGATGTTTGTTAAAAACGCTGCTTTGTGTGATCTGACTCGTATATGCAACTAGCAAACTTCCTGCCTCCCTCCACACAGCGACACAGTGGCAGCAGTAAAACGTATCTAAACTCAGACATCAGATGTTGGCAGGCAGTCGCTCTGCGCGACGTTAAAACCCTTCCCCTGATGCTCTTTAATGATAACATCCTCTGTGCTGATCCTGTCTTACCCTACTGTCGCTGCCCTTTCCACAGCCTGTTCACCGGCTGGCCCTCGCCCTCCGGATGATCGCATCTTATCCATCAGAGAGTGAAAGGTCTGGATATTGGGGAAGAGGGATTTACCTTCCATTAATGGTGCCTGTCTCAAATGGCCTGGACTTTACATACAACACACACACACACACACACACACACACACACACACACACACACACACACACACACACAGGTCCACAGCTACTTCCCGACTGGCTACTCAAGTGGTGTCGAGATTAAAGAGCAATTACAAAATACTCCACAAACGATAGATTGGAAGTGGAGTCAGTGTGATGGTGACCCACTTCTGGGAGAAGAGGAGGAAACAGAGGGATGAGGACAGGAAACAAGGATAAGAGAAGGAAAGAGGAGAAGAAACGAGGATAGGAGAAGAAAGGAGGAGGAGAGGAGAAGAAAAAAATGGGAAATGAGGAGAGGAGAAGAAAAGAGGATGGGAAACAAGGAGAGGAGAAGAAAAGAGGAGAGGAAAAGAGGATGGGAAATGAGGAGAGGAGAAGAAAAGAGGATGGGAAACAAGGAGAGGAGAAGAAACGAGGATGGGAAACTAGGAGAGTAGAAGAAAAGAGGAGAGGAAAAGAGGATGGGAAATGAGGAGAGGAGAAGAAAAGAGGAGAGGAAAAGAGGATGGGAAATGAGGAGAGGAGAAGAAAAGAGGATGGGAAACTAGGAGAGGAGAAGAAAAGAGGAGAGGAAAAGAGGATGGGAAATGAGGAGAGGAGAAGAAAAGAGGATGGGAAACAAGGAGAGGAGAAGAAACGAGGATGGGGAACAAGGAGAGGAGAAGAAACGAGGATGGGAAACGAGGAGAGGAAATGAAGACAGGAGAAGAAAAGAGGATGGGAAATGAGGAAGAGAGGAGGAAATAAGAGGAGGAAACAACCAGTGCAAGGAAATGGAAATGTGTCTCTGAAGTGGCTCCCACAGGTCCACATAGAAAGACTTTTTCAGGGCGTGAACCTGACTTGATGACTTTATGAAACCCATGTGTATTACTGGGATTATGGAAACATTACTTAATGTCACACAGTGTCACTAATCAGGTTAAATCTCTGTACGTCACAACTGTATTTACTCAGTAAATCATTGGTTGACGTGAGCTGATGATGTGGATCACGCATAGGCATACAGTATGCATGCATGTGTGCACAATATTATAGATAAGCTTCCACCGCCTATGGGAACAATCATTTCATCCCCTTGATGAGTAATACAGAAATGGCCGTTAATGTCACTGCAGCACCTCTAATGGCTTTATGGTTGTGTTAAAGATAGAAGCGGTGTGACCTTGTGTGTGGACTGTGCAGGTCGGGCCGCCTTTACCTCACCATCACTAAGAGATAACCCACAGGAATAGTCTGTATCTATAGAGCCTATAGATGTTGGCTGTGTTCTGCAGTGGAAGACCTTCTTTATAAACTGCTGCAGTAAACCCTGCATGTCATAATGTACAATATCGAATTTAATTGAAAAGAAAAACAGGCTTTCATGAGGCTTTATTGCCATTACTCAGTACTGTTTGGGAGGGTTTTCATAAGCCCAAAAAATCATCTCAATTCATAGAGGAGCTTGATAGAAGTCAAACAGACTCATCCAAACTAAAATTAGATTGTTTGCATAAAATGAGCTCTTCACTCCTCAAGGATATTTTAATTTTGCAAAGTTCTCAACCAAAAGATGTTCTGACTGTATTATAATACTCAAGTGTGTGCAGCATTATTAATTCAGAATAAATGTATGAAGAGGGACTTCTGCATCAGCTACCTCTGGATAAACATGGACTATGAGTGGAGCCTCCTCAAACTTTGAGTCTGTGGAGGTAGAAGGAAGTTATCGCTTTTATTGTTGGAGTCTGAGTAACGTGACGTCACATCCGTTCCGTATCCGTCACTGAAACAAAGCACAGCCGGCCGCAGCAAGCCGAAACGAGAAAGTAGAAAAAGGTCGGAGGGTCCACGTGGATACGACCTGCACCCTCACATGTTAAATCCAGCGTGGTAAACACGACACATCCAGTAAAGGATGGAAACACTTTGGGTTTCACACATTGACAGGAGAAGCAGAGCTAGACATCACGGCTAAAGCTGCATGCTAACTCTGTCACGGACAGGAAACGTTATCGTATCGCGGTAACGCGTGGTCGAGCCGGCCCTCGCTCTCAGCTCCGTGGTCAAATGGAGCTGCTCCGATGGAGCTGACCATGGACGTATAAAGAGAACTGAGCTGACGGGAGAGCTAGAGACGGACTTAGAAGTACAAAGAACGAAGTTAGAGGAAGTAAACACATGTGACTACGTCCGGTTTTCAAAATAAGGTGTTAACAAAGGGAACTGTATACAAAATACATATATGGAAATAAGATTGATGGATTATATTCACCAGAAGTATAAAACATTACATGTCCCTTATAAATTAAAAAGAAAATACCACTAATTTGTGAGGGAAATGTCTTTATTCCTTGATTTTTGGGTTGCTGGATAAAATGTAATAAATAATTCCTGACATTGACTGATATATTTGACTTCAGGACAGCTCTGACTACATACATGCTGAAAATCAAACATTTTTACTGCATTAATTTAGATATTTTCCATATATATATGATTATGATATATAGATATATATGATTCAACTTTTTCTCATGGTCTAGGGTTAAAGGAGTTAGGAAAAATCACAATAAATCACAATACATATCGAATCGCACCCGAGTATCATGATCGTATCGAATCGGGAGATGGCTGTATCGTTTCAGCCCTAGTACTGGCACTGGATAACAGGAAACAGTAGCAGTGACTCAACAAAACTTTTACTGGCTCTTCAGGCTAGAGACCAAATAAACACTATTGATGAGCATATTTTGTTCCCTGCCTTTCTCTTTCGCTCACACATCACAAACCAAAACCATTAAATCTTCCCTGCACAGATCATAAAATAATCTCTTCAGGAGAATTTTATCTCATTAAGTTCATTTTCTTGCCAAATTAATTACTTCCATCTCCTCAAAGGAGTTGTTTTTAACCAGCCAAAGAGGAGGAAGGGAGGAGGAGGAATATCTCATCTCTCATTCTCCATTTGACCGAACTGTACGACAGCCAAGCATGGCTGGGCTGGGTCGCAGCAAAGACTCCTGGGTAATAGGGTTTGAAGTAAAGGCTCATTACCTTCTCTATTTCCTTCTGACCGGCTGAAACACACCACATGCCTTCTGGGTAATTCTGGTACACAGACTGGGTCCAGATGTGTGCGGGCTCAGATGAGCTGACGTCCAATTTTATGCTTTTTTTCTACACAGAAGAGAAAGAGATTGTTATTTTAGACCGTGACAATTTTGAACAAAAGCTTCTCTCTGAGGTGCATTTCTATTCCACTGTCAGATATGATATGCATCAACAGTTTCATAAGATAATCAAACCAAAAATTAACACCCTGGTTATCACACGATTCAATTTAAATTCTTGGAGCTCAAAATAGAGGAAAAATGTCAGTGAACCAAAGCAGTGCTTTCACAGCCTGCTATTCAGATTCAATGTCCATTTGATTACCACGACATTATTCAGTCGAACATTGCATTACTGTTTCTCCAGTGGGAGGATCGGGTTTTGCTGGCAGTCAGTATGGACTGTGCATTTTTATGCACAGAAAATGTGCTGGTTATAAACTATAACATAACAAGCTGATACAGGAAAATCATTCAAAGATTTCCATGATGCAAATGAGCGCCTCCTTCTCCAAATCCATTGTTTTCCTGTAATCAGGTCCATAGACTGAATATAAGACGTGGACATAGTCACAGTGACATCACCGACTGGTTTGTGGACTATGGTTTTGTTGCATCGAGTTCGGCATTTTGGCCGTCGCAATCTTGCGTTTTTGTCCGTCCCCATCTTACAAGGACAACCGAATGCTGAATAAGACATTTTTTGGGCGACAGAAATGTTAAAAGTTTTAAGTCGAAAACACGGACAACTCCCAGACTGGACAACCTGGTAGCAACCTGTCAATCACAAGGTAGCCCCGCCCTAAAGCATCCCATTGACTCTAAATGGGACCATAATTTACTAAATGAACATCATGCTGTATTGAAGAAGACTTGAAACTAGCGATTGAGACCATAAACTCATGTTTACAATGTTTACTGAGGTAATAAATCAAGTGAGAAGTAGACTCATTTTCTCATAGACTTCTATACAACCAGACTTCTTTCTGCAACCAGAGGAGTCGCCCCCTGCTGGCTGTTAGAGAGAATGCAGGTTTAAGGCACTTCCTCTTTGGCTTCAGAACCGTAGGTTGCCGCCTGATCCGGACACCTAGGTGGGCATTATTACTGTGATACTTATCAAAGAAACAAAGGTGAAATCTGTGTAAGACAGCATCTGTTAGAAACGCTTTCTTCAGTAGAAAGTAGTCCCTACAGTTTGAAAACTACTCACAGCGTATTCTGTGGATTATCCAGAGTAAATCCTCATTAACTTCTTTGCGACCACTGCATTGACGCAAAGGTGGTCCCAAAAAGGGGCACAAAACTTTAACTTGCAGCATGTAAACACAGCCAAACAGAAGACAGTGGTTGTACTGGCAGCTCCCAGGCGTGACTCAAGAGTCACTGAAGTCCAACCTAATATCTGAGTCGTGCTCATTCTTCCAAGAGGTCAAAGTGATGAGCTCAATCTCTGCAGCCCAGAAAGCTCTGATCAAAAGAGCAAGCCTTTCTCATCTCAACTCCAGACAATCTCTCAGAGAGCGCCTGCCTCAGGCTGAGGCGTGTTGACACTACACAAGCTAGGTGTAATGGAATTGACCTCCACCGCCAATCCGCTCCCATTTCGCAAATAGACACATCAATAATATCCGCCGCGCTGGGCCGGTGCAGCACGAACTGTCAACTCAGCACATTGTAAATAAAGGTGGGACGGCTGCAGCAGCAGCAGGACGAGCCCACCTCTCTTTCAACATGTCTTTTTAGCTGCAAGACGAGCACAAAACTGTGGACTTACATCCAATACAAATAAAAGTACACTGTAGTTGTCACAGAAGTAGTAGTACTTGTAGTAATACTTGTAGAAGTAGTAGTAGTGCTGGTGGTGGGGGTGCTGGGCGTTATGGGAGTTTTTGTAGTTTTTAAATTTAGGTTTATTATGTTTCTTTCTCATTTAAATGTTACATTACTTCTTCATTTGAAGGCTATAACATATCCCAAATGTTACCACAATCATTGAGCAACTGTTTCAAGTCTGTGAAAGTTGATTTTTAACTTTATAGTATTCCTTGGAAAATGATCAGCAGCAATATAAAGTACATGTGATACCCCACACTTCTGCGGAATAATCTCAAATAAAAAGGATCAAACAAAGAAGGGATGTTAATAATTAACCGTTTAACCGTTAACCGACATTAAGCATTTTAACCGATTAACGCTATCGTTTAAAGCGGTTAAAAGAAATGTTAATGATTAATTAAAAAGCTGAGAAAAACTCGTCACTTGAAGGGGAAAGCTGGTCCACCTTAAGAGAGTCTGAGCCGGCATTACAGATACAGGAAGTTGGCTCCCGTCTATAGCTCGCTTGAGTGGAGGAGACGTAGCCTCGTAGCATTTTTTCACCAACAAATAAACTGTATACACGCTGTCTGCTACAGCTACGTTCACAGTTATAATGGCAGCGTCAACACAGTCGGTCGGAAACTCGCTGAAGTTACGCCCTGCTGTGTGGCTACAGCAGGCACGGAGCCACCGGCAATGCTAGCAGCTGCTAATGTAGCACAAACACACACACTGTTTGTTGGACAATCGCTATCATTAATCCGGGCAGACACACAGCTGACAACCTGCTAAACTAAACTAAATGTGTGGTGGAGACTTTAACTGGGAAAGTGGGTGCCTGCTAAGTTAACGCTCCTGTACTAGTGAACTGGAGACTCAGTTGTCTGTTGTGTTCATACACTGCAGCTGGCGCACCGCTGCATGCGAGGCACAAATCTTGCCTGTTAAGGGTTAAGGGTCGGTTAACAAGGGTCGGTTTTCGGTTAAGAACATTTTTCAAAATTAGCATCCCTAAAACAAGGATATCTAATATCTGCATTGTGTTCAGCCTCCACCTTGGCTGATTCTCCTACAACATCCTGTAAAACCTTTATGATGTAATACTCAGCTGAGGTTTTGAAATATGGAGCAGCATTTTCTCCTTAAATGGATAATAAGGCGTTTAAAATCAAACTGCTCATTTGGGCCGTTCTGATGGTGAAATAACTGCTCTTTATTCTGTCTGTAATAATGTCTTCCATTCTGTTTCTCACTCTCAGAGTCTCTGATTAATGGCAGGGATGTATAATCACGCCTCGACAGCTCGGACATTTCATATTAGAAAGTGACATAACGAGGAATGAAAGGTTTGCTCAGTCTGGTCACCAACACATGACCAGAACATAAATGAGGAAATTAACGACTGGACAGAAATACAGAGAAGCAATTTAGACAGAAGTGAGTCAATCGCGTCATTTAGGAGGAAACGACAGCTAGTTTTAGTTATATCTGCATAATACAATGAATTGTTTTATACTTTCCTTGCCCAGACAAGACTCACTGACCATAAAGGGTCTTTGATACTCTGAAATTGTTAACATTTAACTCATATCCCAAAGCTTTTTTCAATAAATTGAATGTACTGCCTCATAATCTGAGCTTTTTTTCATTTAAACAAAGTCTAGTCTGCGGGCTGATATATTTGGAGAAGTTATTTTGCTGTTTTATAATTACCAACACAAAGTTGGGAGAGAAAAAAAAGCAAGTGATGAAAACAGACCCTTGAGGCGGTTCATGACTTCCTCTGAACTGAACTCAAAGTGTTTGTTAGAAAGTCAAAATGTGGCACCAAAGTGAAATGTTCAAACTAACACCTCAGTTCATCATCTCTTCAGTCACTAATGGTGCTAATGATGACAGTACCCAGAGTAATACATCTGTATTAGTGAGTGTCACCTCTCATCTCATCACTGTAAATCACCTGAAGCCCTCACACTCCTCAAGTGACCTTTCAAAGTTGAGATGAGGTTTCTGTTTTGTGGTTACAGCATCACTCCAATATCCTTCAAGTATCAAGCATTCATTCCCTGTAGTCTGCTTGTTTCTCTGCTGTCCCTTGATTCAAGGTCCTGGCTCAGAGATGCTGAAGCCGGATTACTGGCTGCCGATATAAAAAGCATTTTATTTGAACTTTCTTATTGAAGGTTAGTCTCTGTGTTGCCCTGCTGCATCACGTCTTTGTCTTCTTCGTTGTCATTAACCGGCAGGACATGTCTTTTTTCTTCTTCACCTTTATATTAGGGCTGCACGATTTTGAGAAAATCTTCATCTTCAAAATGTTGACTGATATTGCAATATGATTTGTGACATTAGAGGGAATGATCATTTTTACACCAATACTCTCATTTTCATTGAAAAACATATTTAAATGATTATGGTGTGATTTTTTTGCAGGGATCTGTAAACAAAGATGTTTTCTTAATACTGTAGAATATGATGTGTAGGCCAGGACATCTCTGCAGCACCACAATATTTAATTTAAAATGGTATTTTGACACTCATTTCACCTTTAACAAATATTGCACCTCCTGCTTTTATTTGAAGATTGCATGAATTGAATGAATATTGCAATTTCAATAACATTTTGATTAACTGTGCAGCACCAGACTGTCAAAAGATCATTTTCACTGTCTATTTTTGCTGTGAACCTCGCTCGTGCTGCTCACACGGGCTGTGTGTCCCGGGCGTGAGAATACCAAAACCAAACGAAAGCCCTAAAAAAACAACTACAAACATCAGAGTCCACCAAAGTCCTCTTATTCACTGGATGAAAACTATAAAGAGAAACCACTAAAATGAACCAGACACCACCAAACTACCCCAGGAAAAGTAGTAGAAGTGATCTCCTGGCCTCCTGCCCTTTCCTCAGTTTCTGACATCACATCAAAATCTATTTCCCAGGAGAGACACCCAGGTGGAAGCCCATCTGTTGAGGAGTCATTTCTGTGATAGCACATCACTCTTGGTTTCTCATTTCCCCCTCCTCATCCCATCCTCCTGACCTCTTTCCCTCATTTCCTCTCCTCCTCCAGCCACCCCCATCTGAGCATTCACATCCCGTTATTGAGACATTACAGAGTCTGGGATATTGTAGTCAGACTGTTGACTGCCTCCACCCTCAACCCACAACCCAACCCAACCCTCCCCAGACATGAGCCCTGATACCTTAATCAGTTTTGACAGGAGAAGTGGCTGCCATCACAACCCCTGCTGTCTGGGTTTGCAGCTCATCACCTCGACTTAATAAACTCTGTCAGATGTAACAGGCCTGCTGACGATGGCACCTTCCACCAAAAGCCCCGTTACGACCACAATTCATTACTTTCACAAGGTTAAAACGCAGGGTGAGTGTAGGCCATGTCCACACTGATGTCAAACACACACTTCCACACAGTTTTTAGGGTGTTTTCTAACAGATTGTGGCCCATGTTCAAACTCTGAAACAATATCCATCCAACACCTGTACTCACTGATCCTGTTCCGGGTCCTGGGAGGCCGTAGCCTATCCCAGCATGCATTGGGTGATAGGGATACACACTGGACAGGTCGTCAGTCTATTATAAGGGAAGCATATTTTAACAGACACATGAGCAGTGTGTGAGAGCAGTCTATGCAGTCTATGCTCGTGACACAGCGCAGTTTGAGCTCATGTTTAAGCTGCGTTCACCACAACCAAAGTTGGGCTTTGCTTGACGCGACAAAAAGCCGCTGTGGGCCTACGTAGATGGTTCGCACACTACAAGCATTACAGTGGCGTTTATGCTCAGCGCATTGTTCGTTGCAAATGCTCTGAAACACCAGGATGTGTACACACAAACCATTCTGTGGATAAGCAAGAAGTCAACGAGTAACACCGGAAATGAAAGTAGGCTGCCCGGCAACAGTAGTAAACACTAAACACCGACGTACGTACCATCAAGCATTTGTGTACTGTAATTATTACTGTCACTTACCTCCAAGTCATAATTATTTAATTATAATAATAATGAATTAATAATTATTTAACGGGTTTCAGAGCGCAGTGGTGCTGTTCTCGCGTTGTGTCTGAAAGGACCTTCAGTGAGCGAGAGATGGAGAGAGAAATGGAGAGTGCTAAGAGAAAGAAATACTCAAGTAGGAGCAAAAATAAATAAAAACAGATGTATATTAGTTTATACCAGAGATTCACACTCCAAGTTCACACCAGAGGGGCGAATTATTCACTTCTCTTTTCTGAGAATTAAAGGTAAAATCAAAAGTTTAGTAAGTTTGGGTATTGGAACGCACAGAAAGTTTGCCATCTTGGTTTCGAGCCTTCATGTAGTTGTTTTATAAATATACGTACAACACAACCTGTTCCGCACAATGTCATTGGTTGATGCTTTAGCCGCGGTGTGAAAGCTCAGAAAAATCTACCTCGTTCGTTTTTTTGCCGCTTACTATTTACATTATGTGTGAAAGTATTCACGACAAAAACAACAGATCGAAAAAAGATAATGACCTGCGAATTGATCACATGAAAAAGAAAAACGCCCCCTTAAAGAGTAAAAGTAGCCAACTGGTGGGCTGAGCTCCATACCAGAGCTACAGACTGTAATTATGCTGATACTTTCATCACATACTAAGATGTTAGGTAAGATGATCAATGGGCGAAACAGCCCATAAGTCAATATCGTGAGGAAATTAGAGGGAAAACAGCAGCCTGCGTCAGCAATATTTCATCAGTCAGACTCCATGATGCATTGATTCTCTCTGCCCACACTGCTCTCATCACTGATTCAATGATTTCACTCCATTCTGAGCAGCAGCGTGTCCTGAAAATACTCTTTCACAGTTAAAGAAGCTTAGCAGTGTTGAGAGGCTGTGCTGCATGTTTACCTCCGGCGTTACATGGCAGCTGGCTCGGAGCAAAATAATCCCCGACTCATTTAACATGTAGTAGATTTGGTGACAGTCAGGAGAACAGCGTGCTTTTTAAGTGAAGTTAAAATTACACTCTTGTTTTCATGCTCACATGAGAAGAGACACAAAGACAGTGTTGATATTACAAATGTGTTGCTTTTTGTTTTTTTCAGCAGCTCGTCCAGATGTGTGGGTTCACAAATGTTCCACCACATGTTGGGAAAATGAGCTTGAATTAATCTGCAGTCTGGAGGAAGGAGTTAAGCCATGAAATCCACAATCTGCATCGTGTTATGTAACTGTCTGCTCGCTGATGAAGGTCAGTTATTAAAGCTATTCTTTAATAATACACTGACTCTATGACTTACAGTATATATCCCATACAAATTGACCATACATGGAGCAGCAGTTCCCAACCTGGGGGTCAGGAAATCTTAGTAGCCATCAGATCATAAAAGGGATAATGGAGATTAAAAACACCTGTTACATAAAATTATAGGTAATATTTCATCTTGTGTTTTTTTTCCCAGTAATTTCTTGGAAGTTTCCTGGAAATAAATGTGTAAATTTGAAACAAATTATAGACAATCATGCAATAAAAAGTATCTTTGCACACCTGTATAAATACAGGTGTTGAGTGAATCAAATCAGCTCCCGCACACTGTAAAACTGTATTATGTATTAAAAAGATGCGCTTTGTAGAGAGAGAATATTGGACTTACATTCATGAGGTGACCAGAAACACAACTCCAGATGAATGATAATGTTGCTCCGTAGCTGTTTGATAAATAAAGATGTCAATAAGCAACTGTTTGCAAACAAGTTCAGCTCACCATAACCATATTAACTACGCTTATCAGTACTAGTTGTATCGGTATGTATGGTAAGTTAGAAAGTCATTTTGAGGATCCAGCTGTGTGAAACACTTGAAAAGCATTTACTTTAAGGATCCTGAGGATCTTTTGACGAGTCTTAATGTAAGGTTTCCCGTCTAAGTGGTGGTTTGACTTGCCTGTCTTATGATTTCTTCACAAACACCTCAGTATGTGGTTGCAGGCAGCTCTTAGTTGCTAGGCTACATTTGCATGCAGTGAATGGCCTCTCGCTCATTAAATATGTCTTTTGGAAACGGTAAAAGGAAGCTTTTATGTCAGCCACTCGATGCAACTATCACTTCCCTTTGTGCCGTCTTGATTGGTTCGCTTGATTGTAATGCAACTAACCAGGGACGAGATGAAAAGCCTGCAAGGACAAATCATCTCCTTGGTACAAAACTCAGTGAAATACAAACCCTACAAGGCTGGACTGGAGTGTCAGAGACTTTATGAGGTAAAGACTTGAGTTACTTCAGGTTAAAGGGTTTATCAAAGCCTGTTTATAACCTCACTCACCCCACGCGCCTTCAAATTAAAGCTACACTTGTCAATATTTTTGTAACAGACATTTGGAGAACGCAAATATTGGACTAGGTGGCCAGAAGCATGAACGCAAATGAAGGCTAATGTTACGTAAATATCTGTTTGCCAACATATAGCTGTCAGTAATGTGTCTTCATTTTGTTCTGCTGCCACCAAAACATGATTTAACTCCCCTTTAAGCAGCCAGATTTCTAGATTAATTCCCTCAGTTTCTACTGATTAACCTCCTCGTTTCAACATTGACGTGTTCATGCTTCTGTATATAGTGGTAGTATGAACTCCCTCTAATGAACTCCCTCATCTCAGTGTCGTTTGATCTCTGCTAAGCTCAAGTATTAGCAGTGATCAACCCCCTGCAGCTGTACTACGGTCAGTTTGTGCTGCTAAAATCTTACTTATTGCCCTCCTAAAATGGCTGACTGACTAACCTGGTGCATCAGTGGAGAGATCTGGCACTCACTTGCATGAGCAGGGTTCAGGGAGGAGGACTCCAGGATGCAAAGACATCATTAGGAGAGAGCCCAAGGCGTTGCTCAAGGCACTGGCTGCACTGGTCCAACTGGGTTGAATAAGACTGGTGGAGAACCAGCAGGACCGGAGCCAGACTCGAGGCCTCTGAACCGACTTGCCCCAGGCTTTGCCCCTCTGTCCCTGAACCTCAGCTCACAGCTCTACTGGGGGGCTCCGGAGGCGGACTGAGCCAGCAGCAGAGTCTCAACACAACAAGGAAATTATTAAGCAAAGAGGAAGAACATGCGGCTACTAAACATGTCAGTGTCACAGGAATATCTCCCACTAAAAGAAGGTCAAATATTCTGATTTCCAAGGTGAACAGTACACCATATGGTAACAGAGAAAGGGAGATGTAAAGGGACACATTAGGAAGTTATGGGAACAATATACTCATATATACCCTAACTCATAATGCAGGTGTTTGCAATTTTGGGGGGATCAAATTGTAACCTGGGCATGATATTACAGGACAACAGGTTCTCACACAGTGAAGAGCTTCTTTGGCAGATACTGTACTGTATGATGTCGCTCTCTAGAGGCAGAAGAGTGCTGCTTCACATGTCTAATCTGCATCCATTAAACCATGTTTAGTTGATGGATTTTCCTGCCCAGGGACTGCTGATGCTATTGTCCCTGTTAAATAAACAAATACATAAATAAAATGTTGCAATAGCATCTCTGAGTCAGACTGAGATGTCCTGCAATCTAAATCAGGGACTCTCACACTGAGTCAGTGGTACCAGACAGCAGAAATATTAAATATATCATGAAACCTTTAATAATATTTTAATTTTTTATATTGTAACTATTTATTATATTATATTTTTAGTGTACTTTTAGCTTATTTATTAGTGCCCTTAATTATTAGTTAATTACTTTATAGTTTCTTCAATTGTTTTGCACTTCATTTCTGAGTGGTGGATATAGGAAACACAATTTCATTTTCATGTGGAGCATAAAAATGACAAATAAAGGAATCTTGAATCTTGAAACCTCCCTATTTTTAATTTAGGAATTACTTAAAAGATAATAATATTTCTAAATATAAGGAAAACCTATCCCATGGTGGCAGGTGACCTGAAATATTTGACCTGCCACAGCCCACATTTACCCTGCATGTTATTTGGCAGGTGGTCATTTCATTCCCTGACTCTCAATACACATTTAATATAACTTATTTTTTAATTTGGAAGACTGAATGTGTTATTCGTTTAGAAAGATGCTTGAGATCCTAAAAGTCTGTTCTTGACATTAAATTAAATGTGTGTAGTAGAAGATAAGCCACATTGTTCATTTTGACCGCAGTTACAAGAACTACTATCGAACAGGCCAACAGCCAATCAGAATGCACCTGGGCAACTCCGCTACGTAGCTACGTCATCGAGCTACGTAAGGTAAAAGGCATGCTCATTGATGCTTCCCACACTCAGGGCACTTGACATTGTGAACTTCTCAACATTATTCTATACAGCCACTGACTTTAAACTGTATTATAATGATAAATTAAAGCAGCGATGTTTATGTCATGCTTTAATACAGATTTATATTAATTTCTAAATTACTCAGTGCCACTAAAATCACACTTTTTTTCAGAGCCAGAGCAGGGCTTGGCTGACATAGCGGTATAATATAAGTACAGTATATGTAGCTTCATACATTTTTAGTTTATAATTTACAGTCTTTAATGAACATTTTTGCACATTTTTAAATTATAATTTACAGTCTTTAATGCACATTTTTGCACATTATTTGATTATAATTAACAGTCTTTAATGTACATTTTTGCATATTTTTAGTTTAGAATTTACAGTCTTTAATGCACATTTTTGCACATTTTTAGATTATAATTTAGAGTTTTTAATGCACATTTTTAGACAATAATTTACTGTCTTTAATGCATATTTTTGCACATGTTTTGATTATACTTTACAGTCTTTAATGCACATTTTTAGATAATAATTTACAGTCTTTAATGCACATTTTAGATTATAATTTACAGTCTTTAATGCACATTTTTTGTAATATGGACATATCCTCTGTCACTTTATGTACGTATTATATGTACATACCTATCACTGTAAATATAAATCCTACTCACTGTACATAGAGTATATAAACATCTCCACATGTACATAATCATCCTGTCCATGTATATTCATCCTGTATTTATTTCTTTGCACTATTTGTCTTATCACAACTTCCGAGCACTTGACTTGTATATGAATGTGAGTGCAGAGTGTCAGATGTTCAAGAATGTGTTTATGTACAACCTGAACAAATATTCTTAATTAACAAAAAGGCTCTGAATATGAGCATGGCATACATTCAAAACCCCACTACTGCCTCCTGGTGTCAGGATCCAGATATCACTTCACTCAGCAGCACTAAGCCCAGTTTCTCCTTTTGTTGCTCCACTTCCCTTCAATTATTTTCAAGACATAAAACAATATCTAATTTAATCATCCCTTGCAACATCCATACTGTGAAATGCCTCATCTAAATTATTTTTTAATTTGTGATATTCATTGAAGAGGCGATAAAAGCTACAGAGGTCTCACTCCGCCCCCTTTATCCAGGAACTAAATCATTAGAATGAAAAGTCTGCTATTTGGAAAATGACTGGAATAATCACCAACAACTAATGAGAACATGGTCTGAACAAATGTCATGTATAGCTGCAAATGTCATGTCTGCTTTCTCATTTAGGCACCAGACAATTATAATATGAATTTAAGTTTTGTTTGCATCTCCTTAACCTGCCAGGATCTTATGCAACATGATATACATTCTTGCCAATGGTTACACTATTCCACTATTTTCCAAGACACTTAATTAACCTAAATTTCGCTTTGGGAATCAATAAAGTCAATCTATCTATCTATCTTTGTAAACTCAGCAGGAAAAAGCAAAAAAGAAGACTAAAGTTTTGTTTTGTATTGTGTTTGTAAAGTTGTGACTCATGCTATTTTTGTGTTAAAGTTAAAACAATTATGAAAAAAAGTATTACATACTACATTACATTACATTACAAGAAATATTCAGAACTAGAAGTATACAGTAATTCAGAATCAGAATGGTGTTTATTGCCAGGTGTAAGAGGTATACACTAGGAATTTGCTTTGGTTTTGTTGGTGCAAATAAGCAGTATAATAAAAAAAGAATAGATAACAATGTTAGAATAAAAAAAATGAAATTCTACCAATATACAATATAAGCTATAAACAAAAATAAACATGATATAAACAGATAAGTGCAAATATTGCTAATTGTTGCCATAGCCTCAATAAAAAATAAAAAATAAAGAAATACACATACAAATCTACAGAGAACCTTTAAAGACAGACACAAACAACAATAAACATAAAAGTAGAATAAACCAAACATTACACCATTTACACCACCAAAAAGTAAATATCCACATTAAAAAAAAATAATCCGGATCCGTTTTTAACTACAGAGTGGGTACTCTTTCGTAAGCAACGATCTTTGCTGCCAACAGGAAGTCAGCCGTGCAGCTGCTTCCTGGTTCCGGTGTCCCCGCCCTCAGTCAGCTGTCTTCGGTTGTTTGCAAACAGTTCCTCCGTCCTCCTGCTCCATCCATGGTCCCCGCTGCTGCTGCTGCTGCTGCTCTAGTGTCCTCTCTGGTCCTGTAGCGTCTCCACCATGGAGGACACCGAGGAGGGAGACATCATCGAGCACCAGGTCGAGGAGGGGGAGGTGATGGAGAAGAGGAAGAAGATCTCCAGGAGCCACGAAGCCTCCTCCTCCTCCTTCATGGAGAGCATCACTCCATCCGACCGAGAGGACCGAGAGGACCGAAGAGAGACACACAGCGGGACTCAGTCCTCCCACAGACTGCTGGCCTACAGCGACGCTCTCATCTCCATCATCGCCACCGTCATGGTGAGACACAGACACAGAGACAGGCCTTTAACCACAGAGTCCTCGGGGCCTGGACAGGTGGTGATGGAGCAGTGGTCAGCTATAGGGATCAATCACATCATCATTATTATTAATCCCTGAGTTTGAATGGTGAAACACACCTTAGTGCGTTGATTCAAGTACGTTTACTACATTTCAGAGCAAAAAATGCATTTCTCTGAGTCAGCTGTATTGTTGATTATTGCATCATGTTTTGTTGGTTATTTTTATTAAATAATCTGTTGTTGGTTATTTTTGCAGGTTTACCTGTAAAACAGATGATAAACTTATCAAATACAATAATATTGTAATAGATACAACTGCAGGAGCAGGTTGAGTATTTACATTTCTCACATACTAATGCATTAGTGATACACTAATCCAATAATATCATATAATATATAATAACTAGGGTTGACAATCACTTAATGTCAATGTCAATCCTGGGATTTAGGATACTCCAGAGTTATTAAATGAAATACGACATTCATATTATGTAAAATATGAACCCCAAACAGCATTTTATTAGGAAGAGTATTGGGGTGAAATGGCTGCTTTTTAAATAAGTAATAAATAAAAAATTAGGGCTGTCGATCAGTTAAAATCTTGAATCATGATTAATGGCAAATTAATCACACATCTGTTCAAAATGTACCTTAAAGGGAGATTTGTCAAGTATTTAATACTCTTATCAACATGGGAGTGGACAAATATGCTGCTTTATGTAAAATGTGTGTATATATTTATTATTGTAAATCAATTAACAACACAAAACAATGACAGATATTGTCCGGAAACCATCACAGGTACTGCATTTAGCATAAAACAATATACTCCAATCATAACGTGACAAACTGCAGCCCAACAGGCAACAACAGCTGTCAGTGTGTCAGTGTGCTGACTTGACTATGACTTGCCCCAAACTGCATGTGGTTATCATAAAGTGGGCATGTCTGTACAGGGGAGACTCGTGGGTACCCATAGAACCCATTTACATTCACTGATCTGAAGGTCAGAGGTCAAGGGACCAATGGATTCCTTAGGTTTTCTAGTTTCATATGATGGATATGATATGAATATGATGAAACTGAGCCACTACAACCTAAAAATTGCACGTTGCATTAATGTATTAAAGAAATTTGACAGCCCTAATAATAAAATAAAACTCCTAAAGGGGCGATTCAGTCTGCATGATGAGTACTTTTACTTTGAAAATACATTTCTTGATGATACTTCCATTATTTTGCTTGATAATTCATTTTGAATGCAGGACTTTTACTTGTAATGTAGTTTATGTACAGTGTCGTATCGCTGCTTAAGGATCTGAATGCTTTTTCCACCTCTGAATGTGAATTGGAGAACATGTGAGGTTTGGTTTGGTATAAAATATGCTGAGTATTAAATGGTAGTTAGACATTTTATGGAGTACAAAGGGACAATACTTTGCTCTCTTTTCCAGCCATAAAGTGATTATGACATGCAGAGTTAGTTAAGCTTTAATTTAGTCTCACTGAGATCAAGATCAAAACAAAGATGAGTAAATCAGACAAACTAGGTGGGATTCAGGAAGAAGAACATTAAAGTCCCTCAGAGAAGTTAAATGCCTCTAACTTCAGTTTGTTTTGCAGTTTATTCCAGTAGTTAGTTGGTGCACAGTACCAGCTCTGACCTGGAGTAGACCAATCCTCCCCTGAGCTGTTAAAGCTAACCTCTCCTGTGACCTGTCGTCATGGTTGTTCACTTTGCAGCAGCAACGTAGACGACATAAAACAACGACATAAAACACAGCTTTTCATTCTGACGACTGTCCAGTTTTTTTCATATAACTCTATTCTATACAGTAGTTAGCATTCATTAGCCACCGCTAGACATTACATTGTCACGATTATCCTGGCCAAAACAACTGTGGTTCACGATATTATCATCAAAATATGCTTAAGACTCTTAAAATGGCACTAAAACATACTAGAATCACTTTACCTCATATTTTATTAAGAAACAAATATTTGTATTGCATCACAGGCAGGACACATGTTTTAGTGAACATCCTTTTTAAGCAAAAACAAACAGTCTTAATAAGGTAATAATAAAGCATAAATAAAGGATAAATTAAAAGAAAATAGCAGCATTGTATGATTTAATCCTTTATCGTCCCACCCCTAGCCAACACTTGAAACATTCAAATTTAAGGTAATAATAAAGCATAAGGTCCCCCTGCATAAATAAAGGATAAATAAAAAAAATTGCGTTTAATCCTTTATCATCCGACCCCAACTACCACTTGAAACATTCAAATTTAAGGTTTAAATTGGAGGTTTAAATAAGCCATGATAATATTCATAATAAGGCTCTTAATAGATCAGGCTCACGTGAGGTGGACATCAGATTGTCTCTACAGATGTTTAGCGTCGTGTGTCTTTCTCTGTTATCATTTGATGTTTGTATTAAACTAACGCAGCTTCCTTCATTCACAGATATTACCCGTCGCCCACACCAAGGTGGAAGATAACGAGGTAATGTCCTGTAGAAGGAGTACTAGTATTCAGTGGTAGTGTGGTGATGCTGTACGACAGATCTTTGCAGTAATACTGTAGAAATGCATTGATTATTTATTATAAACAGTTTATTATGTAATGTGTTGTGCAGGAGTTGAGGGAGAGCGTTCAGCTTCTGCTCACTACAAAGATCGCCGTTTACCTGATGACGTTCATGATTGTGACTGTTGCCTGGGGTGCTCACATCAGGTGAGTCCTTATTAATATTATTATTATCACTATTAGTACTATTAGTAGTAGCGGTAGTAGTACAGCAGTTTTAAGGTCTATTCTTTGTGTTGGATTTCACAGGTTATTTCAAGTAATCGTACGCATTGATGATTGCCTCGCACTGCTGAACCTCGTAAGTGTTTAATAACATGTCATCATTTTTTAATTGTATAATTTTGATTCTATCTTCCAGTAATAATAGCAAATAGCTATTAGCAAGTACCTTATGAGTTTTTGTGTCTCACAAAAAGATGCTGATGTAACTGTAATAATGTCTAGTTTTATATTCTTCTTTTGGATTATATGACATGCATCACTAGTTGGTTATGTTTCATGTCTACAGTGTTAAGACGTTTCTTTTTATGGCATCAGTTTTAATAAACACAGCTGGACTTCATGTAAAGTTAATCTATTGTCCCCGTATCGCCTCTCTGATTTACGATTTAGTTTAAAATCCAATTTCAGCCAACATTACTGAACAAAGGTTAAAGAAAGAGACCTGCACATGAACTCAGACATAAAATAAGTGTCACATGAATCAGTGCATGTTGGAAACTGATTTCCGACACAAAACACAACACTTGTTTTTGCTCTCATTTTTCACAAGTTGAAATAAAGGATCTAAGGCTTTTTTTGTGCACACAAAAGGCTCATTTCTCTCAAATATTGGTCACAAATGTGTTAAAAATCTGTGTTAATGAGCACTTCTGCTTTGCCAAGATAATCCGTCAGGTGGGTGGATTATCTTGGCAAAGGAGAGTTGCTCACTAACACGGATTTAAACACATTTTTGTGCACAACATTTCAGAGAAATAAGCCTTTTGTGTGCATAAAAAAAGTCTTAGCTAATTTCCCTGCTAAGAGAAAAGAGAGACATTTTCCGCGCTGTGCTGTGAGTGAAACTTGTTTCGAGCACGTTTCCTTCTTTCTAATGTAAAGTTCTGCTTTCGGTTCTGTTTCAGGCGTGCATGATGCTGATAACCTTTCTACCGTACACGGTGAGTATGAGGCACTGCAGCAACTCAATAACGGCTCAATCAATCACACAGTTTACACAAATACATGTTCAACCTCTCTTTATCTTTGCAGTTCTCTCTGATGGCAGCCTTCCCCGAAAACATCCTCGGCATTTTACTGTTCTGTGGTTGTGTGATGGTGATGGGCGTCCTTCAGGTGAGCCAATCAACGTGTTTTATTCTACTAGATGCAGGTGATGGCTGTGTTATTGTTGCTCTTTTCTTCTGGTTGAACTACTGACATTCTGTGTATCATAATCCTTCGTACCTTGTTCCCGTAGTCGGTGATCGTGCTGTACGCCTTCAGCCGTCCCTTCCTGCTGAACGAGCAGATCCAGATCTCCGAGAACCAAACCTTCTACAAACACCACATCCTCAAAGTCATCATGCGGGTTCCCCTCATGTGCTTCTTCGCCAGCATCTTCTCCTTCATCTTCTTCCAGATGGTAGGTGGCAATTCAACTGTTCACAGAGTCAGCAGATGATTACGAGGTTAGAGATCGTCTGTTGTGATGGATAAATCTCTTTTTGGTAGTGACGTTTTCATTTTGTCTTTCAGTCTTACGTGCTGCTGGCGATCGTCATCTTCCTGCCGTACATCTCCCGCTCTTTGAAGTGGTGTCGCAGCAAAGCAATTGGTAAGCTCTAGATTTACTTGTGACAGAAACTTTATGAAATATATTGCTGACCTCCGGCCAAAACATGAACCAAATCTTATCCATTTCAGGTCCGGTGCCGGAGTCTCCAGACTCCATGTTGTTTTACACCTACCTGCCTAACGAGCCCCTCAGTAAGGACCGAGTGGAGGCGTTCAGCGACGGAGTTTACGCCATCGTAGCGACGCTTCTCATCCTGGACATATGGTGTGTTTCACTTTAGTTTAACTACAGGATGCTTGTTAACAATTTTGCTCAATTCCCGGTAATATAAAACATGATAGTTTAAGTATGTGTGAGAAAAGAGTGCTTAAAAACCTCTTTTAACGTTCACCCTCTCTGGTTCCTTCCTGTTATAGCGAGGACAACGTCCCGGACCCGACCGTTGTGCAGAAGCAGTTTGGCGGGAGCCTGGTCGCGGCTCTGCGTGTCTACGGCCCCGAGTACCTCGCCTACTTCGGCTCCTTCGCCACCGTCGGCCTCCTCTGGTTTGTGCACCACTCGCTCTTCCTCCACGTCACCAAGACGACGCGCTTCATGGGCCTCCTGAACACCTTCTCGCTGGCGTTCGTCGGCGGTCTGCCTTTAGCCTACCAGCTAACGCACGAATTCCCGCACAACTCTCTCAACGAACTGGAGGCCATTCAGATCAGCTGCGTGATCATTTTCTTCGCGGGTATATTTCAGCTCGCCATCTGGGTGGTCGCTCTTTACAACGAACAGGAAACGCTGCACCCTTACGTACGATATGGCGGACGCGAGCACATATTCATGTTAGCTAAGCTGTCTCTATACCCCTGCATAGCTCTGGGGACGTTTTTCCTCACGTGTGTTTTGAGTAGATTCAGCTCCTCGATCTTCCACCTGATGGAGATCACCGTGCCTTTTGCTTTTCTCGTGTTGAGGCTGTTGGTGCGCGTCATACTAGGGTTGCTACGGCTAATTTTCTGTCCTGATAGACCCGACCAGAGGGGCATCGTAGAGGAGGAAGATGACGAGTCGAGAGTGCCGTTCAATGCTTTAGTTACCTAGCTAGCTAGCTAACTTAAAGGGAAGTGGCCACGGAGAATAATAAGAAGCTGACTGACAGAGCAGCGAGGCATTGTTGCTAAAATGCTTGTTCTCTGAAAGAGTTACTGAAAGAGGTTGAGCTGGGAATCACATGGAGGAGAAGATGGTTCAACATTTAAACTGGTTTGAATGTTGAGAAGGAAAATGGGATTAGATGTGACGTGTTGAAGGCGAAGTACGGAAGTAGAGTAGAGACAGCAGGATACTGACAGCCAAAGCCTATCCATTCATTTTCTTTAAACGATAACTTGAAGAATACACTAATGCTAGTTTTGATTAGCGAATAATCAACAATCATCTTTCAAAAGCTTTGAAATGACCCACAAGATGGTTTAGCTCATGGTTTTTTATAATTATAGTTCAGTTTCTGCACCAAGTAAAGGCGTGAGATGAACAGTCCGTCCAACTGGTTTGGTTTAAATTCAGCCGTCCATTTATCCAGAGAAGATTCGCTAATCATGTTAAGACATTTAGAAAAAACACTTCATAGAGCCGAAGTATTTAAATACTTTGTGAATGACAAGGAAAGTTTTCTCAAGTTCGTCTCCTTTCAGACTTTTGCGCCGATATAAATGTTGGAGTTGACCTGTTAGCAACTAAAAGGGTTTAAAGGGTCTGTAGTGTTTGCACTTTAAATATTATATACTGAACGGGTTTGCAAATTGCACTGTTTTAAAATATTTTGATTCAGATATATACGGAAGCCCTGACACCGTGTCCTAACGGGATGCACGCTGTCCGACTATAGCGCCACATCACGTAGCACCGGACGCTCTCCGTCCACACTGAATCCGTTAAATTGGCACGTCTGTTCGAGAATGTAATCTGTGAAAAAAATGTTTTGGCAGGCGAGTGTTATATTCTTTTTGGCCACAAGGGGCTTAAGTGCTCCACTACCTCATGCTCTAAATAGGACTAAAAGCATTCATATTTTCTGCCAGGTAAGTTTTAATGTACATAACTTGCTATCAAACAACATATGTTCCTCGTTATGACCGGGAAACTCACGGAGAAAACAGCAGGAAACGGCAAAAACGTGGTCAGGAAAAAAAATTCAGGATAACTAACACGAGGAAATCACTGGAACGCTGGACTCGGGGGACAAAGATAAACTGGCACAGAGACAGAGAAACAGACTAAATACATTGACGAGGTGAGGCTAATCGGGCGTAGGTGAAACTGATCGGGGCGGAGTGAGTAATCACACAGGTGAGAAACACACAAGGGCAGGAAGTGAAGTGTCTGAAAAGAGAGGAGAGGTAAGTAACACAAAATAAAACAGGAAATAAGTGAATATAATGAACAATAAAACACATAATCTAAGCAGCAGGTCGCGACATGACATACCTCGTGTTTAGAGTGAATGGAGAAATGAAAACTCACCTGCAAGAAAACATGAATGCTTTTAGTCGTATTTAAAAGTTAGTGGTTCACATCAGCCTCTTGTGGCCGAAATGAGTATTACAACAACAAAAATATATATTTTTTTCACCTGTTTTTAAGTCATTAAAACAGGAGAGAAAACAATTCAGATCAGACTTAGAAACTGGATCACCAGATTTTGTTTTTACTTGCCTCTCAGGGCTTCCGTATATATTTGTGCGTAATACTCACTGGAATGTAATCTCACCTTTTCAGTTATGTCTTAATGTTTTTTTTCTATTTCTACTGTTTTCTTTAGTAATAGGACGAATGTGCACTTAAATGACCCCCGAAACTGTATATTTAAAAATTAGAAAAAGGCCAGATTGTGCATGGCTGTTGTTGATTTTAGTTTCAGTTTTTCTTGAAGGTTATGTCTTAAAAAGTAACATCAACTCTATTATTACGAGATGTTAACATCAGAACAAATCAATTTATTTTACCTGGATATTATCATTCTGTTTTTTATTTTTATGGAGAGGTTTGTAAATCAGGTGTAGTTAATGTCGCCAGGAGGGGTCACTGTTGTTTCTGGTAAAATGTCCTGAAGCCATTTTCATGGCTGTAATGAAGACGTGCTTTGCTATGATGTACATTTATGTGTTTTTGATACTGACTCAAAAGGGAACTCAAATCTGAGACGCACTTTAATGGAAAACTGTCAGGTGATGGAGAAGGGTTATATTTATCAACGAGTGACTAAACAACACAGAGAGTTGAAAGAGTGACAACAACAAAACTGTTGAATTATCGCGTTTTAAAACGGAGAAAAAACACTGAATGTGGGCCGGTGAACTTGTTTGTGATTGGTTGGTTAGACACGTCATATTTTTTTCTTTTTTTGTTTGTTTGTTTATTTAGATCCTTATTAGCTTTTGCATACAGTAGCAGCAGCTATTCTTCCTGGGGTCCACACAGTTTACACAGCGACAATACAAAAATACACATTCACACTACTCATCATAATTCACTAACATAACACATCATAATGCACGTCTACTATAAATATAATAATAACAATTGACACAGTTTAAATAACACAAACACAAAGAAAATAGAAAGGCTCTGACTGAATCTATCATAATCTAACAGATAAATCTCATCATTTGGTTGTCAGGTTTTTATTCTGTTGAGGACGCTTAGCTTTAGGGCTGTACAATTAATCAATTTGATCAAAATCGCAATACTGCAATTTTCAAATCGCAGGATGAGGAGGAAATCGCAATATTTCTTAAAGGCGAAATGTGTCATAATACCATTTTAAATTAAATATTTTAATGTGTTTAAATGAGAATAATGATGCAATTAGATATTGTATTTAAATGGCCCTACCCAGCTTCCAGATCCAAACTGCATTTAGAACAGAGTATGATTTTATTTATTATTATTATTATTTATATCTAAAGATCTGGTTGGAGCGGTAGGAGCAGTGTAATTGTTATGATTTTTATGAAGGAATAAATGCCTGTATTTATTTGCAGTTCATCACTGACGCTCTTTGCATCCAAAATAATGAACACAAAAGTGTGTCAGACATTTTCACCTAATATAAACAACTGTATTTGTGTATTTTACAAGTTATGAGACATTTAGCATTTGTTGACACCAAATTACCACTCATAAACCATAACCTCTCTCTTGTTGTCATTCCTTCAACGTGGTGGCTTGTTTGTTGAGGCCAGATATTCCCTCTGACAGATTTCTGTTGTCAATGTTTAGTGAGCGTAAACGCTGCATTTGCTCTTTCACACTGTGCAAAATCTTTTTTTTTTCTAAATGTCAAATCATAAACTGTCAAGCTTCGTTTTGTGAATAAATCTGAAGTTGTTCCTTCAATGTGAAAGTGAATTCTCCGTCTTGTTTTAGCAAACATAATGAACAAAATGTACAACATTTTAAAGAAAAAAAAAACCTTTATTCACCTCCGTACAGTAAACAGCTTCACAATATCCCTAACAAGATATCAGTATGTGGTTTATACATGACTTGGTATCGCCCCCATATGAACAGCATACGTCCTCTGTATCTGTTTTCATCTTATTCACTCCAAAAGCTTTAGACTCTCATTAGAAAACATTTCTGCTCAAAGCAAAATCAAACAAAATATACACAAGATGATAAATTAAAAAGACAAGCAACCAAACATCTGCAGTGCATCATTACCTGACATCTGGGCTCCTAAAACTACCTTTTTCTCTCCTACCTTTACGTTTGTGTACCACAGGTGTTTTATACCTTCACAACTTCAATACAAATATATAAATAGTCCACACGACAACTTCCATCTAATTTCAACTACAACTGTAAATCTGCAGCATCTTGAGTGTGCCACTGGAATAATACACTTCTTAATTATAATAATTAATTAATGCTTTTAAGTGACATGAATAAAGAAATTAAATTCACATGTAATAATTGGTGGTGTCCATAAAACATTGTTTTGGGCCAGTTAATAATTCAACTTCATTATCGTCTTCTGCAAACTACTTGCATTTTTTATTTTGTTATTCTGTTTATGTGTGTTTTCTAATTAGAACTAAAGCTGAAACAATTAGTCGATTAATTGATTGATTGCTGATCATAATCAATTATTTGACTTTTGTTGGACATTTTTCAGCCATTTTTCGGATATTTCTTTGACTTTTTTCCTACATTTTTTGGCCATTTTTCGGACTTTTTCTGACATTTTCAGGGCATTTTCCCGACTTTTTTAAGGATATTTCTCTGACATTTTATTACCTTTTAATTGTTTGAGTCATATGTCTGTCAAAAATTCTTCTCAAGTGTCATAATTTTGCAAACAAAACAATAAACTGACTGATTGAAAATTATTTAAATTAAATTTAAATCATCATTAAATGGAAACTAAAGAATAAAAGCAGAAACATTCATAAGAATAATACTACTAATACTATTGAATAATAGTAAAATGTTTCTTCGTCCTTCATATTTTTCTTTTAATTAATTTATTTAAACACAAAATAAATCGAGTCATTAATTGAGACAGTTGATAATAATTGTATAACTTTATAGAGTTTCCGTGTTTCAAAGTTTTTGAATCATTCCATATAATTATAATACTTTGATTGACTGATTCATTCACCAATAACGGTGTTTAATTATTCCGTTGGCACACTCCAGACTCCATATAAAAAAACAGCTTTAAAAAAAAAAAAAGAGTTAAATAATTTGACCATCTGCTGTTTGTGTGTTGAGTTTTGGTCAGATTGCTTTAGTGTCAACACTGTCCAGATGTCCAGATGCTTTGCTTCATCTTGTTCAGGATGTCAGTACGTTGAACAGTGAAGGTTGAACACAGAAAAAGCCTGTAAAGCAGTAGTGTGTGTGTGTGTGTTCCCCACAGAGAGACTTTTAGTTATAGATTTATACAGTACAATACAGCTGGTCCCCAAAAATCCACCCAGCGGCCCCATTCACTTCAAAAGGGTGAATAAAAACACCCTAAAATGCACTTCTATACGTATGAGGAACACAAGAACAGAACAAACTGGACAAATAAATTATAACATCCTCTTGAACAGAACAGAAGTGACTCCCATTGCACACACACGTTAGCAGCCCAGTTCCAAACTCCCTTCGTCTTTTGTTCATTCTTCAGAACAAAGAGAGGATGTTTTAGACCGGGGTCCTGGAGCTTTTCTCAATAAAGGAAGGAAATCAGTGTTAATCAGACAGTGCTTTGGTAAACATTTCATCTCTGATAAAAAAAGGTCTGGATTCAATCAGAGACTCTCATCGGCTCCGTCTGGTGCCTCGTAACACGCTCATAATGCATCGTCTTATTCATCACGCACTAGTGGTGATTAACGTGTGATTAACCATAAACGCCACAGACTTCAATAATCCAAACCCACATTCGAAGGAATCAACTTGCATAAGATACTGCTAATAAAACCAACCGCCCATCAGATTGTCTATATACTTAAAGATATGTGTGAATACAGTACTGTTTACTATATAAACACACATATTGTACAGTATATAGGCTCCAAATATACTTATGTCATCATTGATAACATCTTATATTGCAAACTACATTCAAAACTTAATAATTTAACAGTGATTTAATGCAGAAGAAGACTTTAAAATAGCATTTCTTTAAACAAACATTGAGCCCGAGGATGTGGACATCCACCTCCCCACCTCCCCACCTCCACCTCCACCTCCACAGTGCAACTAAAATCATTGGTTAAATTGATAAAGGAAGCACAGGCTTTGTTTTTAAGGGAATAGTTCACCATTTTGGGAATTGCGCTTTCTGTCCGAGAGTTAGATAAAATCAATATCACGCTCATGTATGTACGTTTAATATGGATTCTAGAGGTAGGTGATTAGTTTAGCATAAAGACTAGAAGCACGGGAAAAAGATAGACTGCCTTTCTTCCAAGTTGCACCTCTAAAGCTCACAAATTTACACACAACTCTCGTTTGTTTATTCCGTACACAAATTCTCATAATTTTACGCCTTTAATCTCAGAGAATTTGAGTTTTTTTCTTGCAGATTTCTGACTTTATAATCCCAGAAAATATAAATTTCTTTTATCGTAAATTTACCACTTTAATCTCAGAGAATATTCAATCTTTTTTTCTCATAATAATTAAGAATATTAAAGTATTTTCTAGTAAATTGATGAGTTTTTTCTCGTAATTAATGCCTTTAATCTCAGCGAATTTCTGAGTTTTTCTCACAGATTTATTGCTTTATAATCTTAGATAATATTAGAGTTTTCTCTCGTAAATTTTCCACTTTAATCTCAGACAATATCCGATCTTTTTTCTCATAAATTGACTAAATTAATCTCAGAGAATTTTTCTTTCCTCGCAGATTTATGAATTTATAATCTCAGAGAATATACAAATTATTTCTCGGAAATTTACGACTTTAATCTCAAAGAATATCCAATCTTTTTTCCCTCATAAATTCACGACGTTAATCTCAGATAATATCGGAGGTTTTTTTCTCGCAGATTTATGACTTTATAATCTGAGAGAATATTCTCTCATGAATTTGAGTTTTTTTCTCGTAAATTCACCACTTTATTCTTGGAGATAATTCGATTTGTTTTCTCATAAATTTTTTCTCTCGCAGATTTATGACTTCATAATCTCAGACAATATATAAAACAATGTTTCAGAAATTTACCACTTTAATCTCAGAAAATATCTGATATTTTTTCTCGTAAATTTAGGCCTTTAATCTCAGAGAATATCCAAGCTAGTGAGCTTTATGTGTGTTGGTACAGTAGGTAGATATTAGAAAGTTGGTGTCCCAAATGTTTATTTCACCGCCCAGCTCCGGCTCCAGACGTGAGACTGGTATTGGTCTTGTAATCAAATTCTCCGCAAGTATAAACAGATTTTTCAAATGTCAAACTATTCCTTTAAATTCTTTTTGCAATCTCCCGTAAAGGTTCACCCGGCACACCTTCTAAATAAGCAGCAACCTCAGATCAACTCTACACCCCTACCTCATAAAAATCTAATTTGCTCATGCTAAAGGCTACAAATGAGTTACATCTCTATTTTTGCATATCATTTCTCATAGTTTAAAAGTGTTTTTTCTCCCCCCCAGCAGGTCACACAAGAAGTTATAGTATGTATTAGGTATTTGTTCAGCTAAATATATTCAGTATATTTATGTACAATACATTAACTTTGAGTGCTGATGCTCTAGTTTCTGCGTTAACATGCCTACAGTCAGTCTGCGTTGACTTTAATTGTGCGAGTTATTTTAGATTCAGACAGAAACCTAAAAGCGAGAAGTGGAAGAATAAACATGGCTTAGTTTAGCAGTAGCCCAAGACAGGACTTGCGTACATGCTACATGTTTCGTTAAGCTGTGAGGTTAGGACCATTAAATAGAGCATAGTATATAAAACAGTGTCTACAGTATTCTGACAATCCTGCTGCATCATTGCTTCGCCCGCACCCAAACCCCAGAAAGACGAGTCAACAGTCCGTTTGCTGTCAGGTCCACGTGCCCAACACTTTGGGCCCAGTTGATGCTGGTAAAAGCTTCTTTAATCCGTTTGTTCAGCTAAAGTCAGTGCAATATTTGCCGTCCATGGGGAAACTGCACGTCCACCATCCACCTGCGCTGAGAAAGCCATGTGCTTTAGAGTCCGATAAGTCATTTTTATCTTCAGTCTGTACGTTTTCAGGATGGGGACAGCCAGTTCGCTCGTGAAGCGTGTCGTAGTTTATGAACCGGTCCAGGTGGAAAGCAACGGAGCCGTCTATGTTGTTGTTGTTGTTGTTGTTGTTGGTATTGTGTTATTTTTTTACTACGAGGTTATTCCACGTAGTCTGGAGAGTCACTTCAGGTTCAAAGTCGTGATTTTGGAAGTCGAATGAAGAGCCGGCAGGATGACGATGGACGCTCAGAGAGAGGCCTGGGATCACACATCATACAGCCATACTTATGTGTGTGTGTATGTGTGTGTGCATGCTTACACAAACTCTCCAAACCACCACCACACACTCTCCAGTCATCACCCCGTGAAGCCGGCGGTGTTTCACTCCGCCTGGGCGGCAGCTGGGGGGAGCATGCCCCTCTCTCTCAGGTGGGAGTGCAGAGTGTGGAAGATGCTGAGCTGCTGTTCCGGCTGAAGCATCAACAGTTGCTGGAGCACCTTGCTGGGGTTCGGTCCCCTGCAAGACAACAATTATTAATGTGACCACTAGTGGAAACAAGAGTGGAAAGAATCCACAAATCTGGAGTTATGTTATCTTACGACCTCATTTAAGAAACTGTAAAAATCTAGACGCTAAAAGCCTTTTCACACCGGGGATGAAAACGAAAAACGAAACGAAAATGCAGAATATTCGCGTAGAAAACCTTGGCCAAACTCAAGTTTTTAAAACTCACACACAAAAACACTAGAATTATGTATGTTGTATGCCTCTTCCAACCAGTAAAGTTGCAGTGCTCTTCTTACCTGATGAAGCTGGCTATATAGACGTGTGTGAAAGTGGCCATCAGGTACTGACAGTCGAATCGATCCATAATGCCGCCGTGGCCGGGGATGGTGTCAGCAAAGTCCTGCAGGAGAGCAGAGACCAGGGGGTCATTACATCAGAGCTCAGGTACCTGCTGAGCCTCAGATCAACAGGTGTAACGTGTGTACGTGGTTATCAGAGTGTGATTTAATCTCATTATTATTATTGGCGTCCCTGCTGTGATTTGTAAAGATCACCTGTCTACACAAACATTAACTGGCTCAGTTGTTTTGAAAAAGAAAATGTCTTTTCACAGCTGGGAGCTCTTCAACAAGTCACTGAAACCCCCGGTGACAGCAGTGGTGGCGCTCTGTGGCTGCCAGTAGGAGGCTGCAGTCTACCTCCATAGCCTGCAGTGACGACTGTGTGAGGGATTAAGCAAAGTCACTCTCTGATCTTCACCACAGTTTGAAGTGGTCCAACCAGTTTCTCCCACATTCAAATGTCTCCCTTAAACTGTGTGTTTGAGAGCTGAGTAGCTCGAGGTGGAGCTGAGCTGTAGTCACTTTAGTGCTTTTACTCAGTGTTAAAATAGTGAAGTAATGGCAGACATTTATGGCACAGATTGTAGAGATGTTAACTACTAACTTGTGACAATAAAATGGAAAACAATGAGTTGATAAATCTCACCTGAAAAACAGATTTAAGTGAAAACTGTACCTAGTGGAAGATGCCAAAACAATAAAATGATACATAAAGAAAACATCTTTACTTTGATTTTGAACGCTCGCTTGAAGCCGCTGGCGAAGAAGCCGCCGAAAGGTCCGATGAGCGACCCGAAGGACGAGAGGAAGATGCTGTGAATCTGGAAGGGGTACAGGTTCACCGTTTTCTAAAAGAGAGACGAGGACAAACATTGACAAACGTGATTTCATTAAACAGCAAAAAATTAAAGAACTTTTAACCGAAGCTTTTAACAATTTAGGTGTCTCTACAGAACTGTTTAAAAATAAGTGAACTGGGCATAAAGGGTGATTTAGTAAAAATGTTAGTTTCCCTTAAATGAATACTTCACCCCAAATGAACATTTGTATATACTCACCCCTGGTTACCATGAAAACTTTTTTCTCTCATGCCTCCACGGTGAACGGAGAATCAAAAACAGTCTTGATGAATTGATGTAAATGGAGGCCGCGTTTATAACAACAGCGAAACTATATCTAAACATCCGTTACAAACTGTCAAACAACTTGTGTAGTTTAATCCAAGTCTCATTCATCCAGTCGTATGCTCACTACTTCCCAAACACATGCATCTTCACTAAAATAGGCTGAAACAGGCTGTTAATGCATTAGTGTTTGAAATAGTAAGGTTTTAGTGAAGATGCATGTGTTTGGGAAGTACTGATCATACGACTGGATACATGAGACTTGGATTAAACTGTACGAGTTGTGTGAGAGTTTGTAAACAGATGTTTTGATATAGTTTTGCTGTTGTCAAACGCAGCCTCCATTGACTTCAATTCATCAAGACTTTTCTCTGTTTTTTTATTCACCTTGGAGGCATGAGAGAAAAACTAATTTTTATTCAAGAATTCAAGGTAACACAGGGTGAGTAATTCATATACAAATGATCATTTTGTGTGTGAAGTATTCCTTTAATAGTCTTTCAATGGCATGACATACACAATGTGTTTACAATAATTTGATTAAGAACATCTATTATTTAATAGTTGATGCAAAAGATTTGAAACTAAAAGGAATTAAAAGGACAAAGTCTTACCCATCTCAGTGTGTTTTGTACCACAGCGGGGAGCGTGTACTCCTGCATCACAAAGATATCAGACGGCTCACATTCAACGGTAAACCCATTGGTCTCACTGTTGAAGCCCACGGGACACACAAAGTACTGGAACTGAGACAGGAGGTAGGCCAGCTGAGGGTCGAACACAAACACAAAGAAAAAAATCAGCCTCTGACTCCGTATAAGTACGACATTAAAGGGATAGTTTGGGTGTTTCTCAGTGGGGTTGTATGAGGTACTTCTCCATAGTCAGTGTATTACCTACAGTAGATGACGGTCGGTACGTCCCCAGTTTGGAGAAACAGAAAGGAGTAGCAGCACGGGAGCAAAGCAATGTACTGCTGTGGACGGGGGCAGCAGACAAACGGATTTTAGACACCTGAAAAAAAATCAATATCAGCATAAGTGTACGCTATATTTAGAATATTTTCACCGCTTCACTTTGTCGTGAGACAGCCCTTTCCAACGGGGAACTGAAGCCGCTATCTATACTCTCCACAAAGCCACCAGACTCCATTGAAATTTTTTTTAATTTTACCCCACAGAACACAGGAGTTGCTGGACTACCACTGCCTCAATCGATTAGTTTGCAACAAACAAACTGATCGAGGCAGCGTTAGACCAGCAACTCCTGTGTTCTGCGTGTTTTTGGTTTTTTTTCCAATGGAGTCTGATTGGTTTGGCGAGACCATAGATAATGGCTTCAGTTCTCTGTAGGAAACATAGACTATATCTGTCTGACAGCAAGGTAAAGCGGTGAAAATACTCTAAAAATAGCGTACACTTAAACTGATATTGATTTTTTTAGGTGACTAAAATGTTTTGCTGCTGCCCCCATCCACAGCAGTACATTGCTTTGCTCCCGTGCTGCTACTCCTGTCTGTTTCTCCAAACTGGGGCCGCACCCACTGTCATCTACTGTAGGTAATACACTGACTATGGATGAGTACCTCATACAACCCCACTGAGAAACATCCGAACTATCCCTTTAAAAGCACCAAAGTTGTTGAAGTAAGGATCATGCTTTTGTGCAACAAATGTGGAAATTTCCACCAGCTACATGCTAATAAACATCAATGACTGATCGTGAATGTGTTCAGTAAATGCTGCAAAACTAGTTTTTTCGTTCTGGTTGGCAAATCCTGAAAAATCAAAAAAGCATTCTTTGCTGAGACAGAAACTAGAGACCATGTGACTGAGTGTTATGTAAGCACTATCTGGCAGTTGTGAGCATGATGGGAAAACTGCCCGACAGTCACAACACAAACAACTCATACATTTTGGCAACGGCATTTCGAAAAAATTCTCACTCTGCTGTAAAAAATTGATCAGATGTGTCTGTTACTGCAACCTATGAATAAAAGACAGACCATGTGAGTGAGTCATAAAAGCGAGTACTCACGATGAAGCCAAAGACCACAGTGGAGAAGAAACCTCCGATGAAGCCCTCCCAGGTCTTCTTGGGAGAGAGCTGCAGGGGGTTAGAGACAGAAACAGAGGCTGTCTTTCACATCAACACGACGGCAGCCTCACCACCAAATAATCTTCCTGCTGAGTTACTGAATAGCTTCTTGTGTGGAAACATGCACGGCATCGTCAAAATTCTCTTTCACGCATTTATTTAAAAATTTGATTCGTTTAAGAGTGGAGTTTGACCCGGTGGTGTTCGTTATTAGCAGGTTGGTCTGACTGAAACAGTTACTGTTTACTGTTGAACGGCAGAGATGACACCAGATGATCGTGGGTAGGAGAATTTATGGAGCCAAACAAGCCCAATCCATTCATTAGTTTTTCTGACACTTGTTTGGCTCAGTGTCATGAGTCAGTCGCCCAGATATTCACTCCAACCACACTCTCCGACTCCTCCTGGGGGGAGATCCAGAGGTGTTGGAAGGACAGAGAGGATGTACTGTACGTGTTCTGGGTTTGACCTGACATGAAGCACACCCCAGCGCCCTGCCAGCGCTTTTCTATCGGAGAAAAACGCTATATAGACACTCAGCCTGTGTAGTCTTTAGTGGTTGCTGTCCAATCGATTAGTGCTGAAAAGCAACAGTGAATCGATTCAAATATTTAATTGCGATTAATCGCATAATTGTCCATAGTTGTAGGATTAATCACACATTTTTTTATCTGTTCCAAATGTACCTTAGAGAGAGATTTGTCAAGTATTTAACACTCTTATCAACATGGAAGTGGGCTAATATGATGCTTTATGCAAATGTATGTATATATTTATTATTGGAAATTAATTAACACAAAACAATGACAGATATTGTCCAGAAACCCTCACAGTTACTGCATTTAGCATAAAACAATATGCTCCAATCAGAACATGGCAAACTGCAGCTCAACAGGCAACAACAGCTGTCAGTGTGTCAGTGTGCTGACTTGACTATGACTTGCCCCAAACTGCATGTGATTATTATAAAGTGGGCATGTCTGTAAAGGGGAGACTCGTGGGTACCCATAGAACCCATTTACATTCACTGATCTGGAGGTCAGAGGTCAAGGGACCCCTTTGAAAATGGACATGACAATTTTTCCACGTCAAAATTTAGCGTAAGTTTGGAGCGTTATTTAACCTCCGTCGTGACAAGCTAGTATGACATGGTTGGTACCAATGGATTCATTAGGTTTTCTAGTTTCATATGATGCCAGTGTTTTCACTCTAGTTTTAAGTGTAGTGTAGGAAATTAATTGATTTAATAAAAAGTGAAACAGAAACGTCTTCAGTCTTGATTTAAGAAAATAGAATTGCAGCAGACCTGCAGATTTCTGAGAGTTTGTTCCAGATATATGGGTCAGTAATTAAACCGTTAAATATAGATCAAATCCCCCAAAAATAAGAACAACACAAGACAATATTTGATTTACCTTGATCAGCGGAGTCCTCCCGAAGAAGAAGCCAAACAGATAGGCCATGATGTCGTTGCAGATCACTATGGAGATCGGCACAATGAACCTGGAAAAAGGAATTTCCACAATGTTAAAAGAGGCAACGGGGGGAGTTAATCCATCCATAAGCTGACAACAAAAATAGATGATGTGAAAATAAAAGGGTAATTATTATGAATTTAGTTGACTTAATTCAAACAGAATATCTTATAATTATATATATGACTTGGATTTTTATATTAATTCACTTTCTGTTGCACTACTAAACTTAAAAAAGCCTGTATGAAGAGCACCACAACAACAGTGAGAACACGACACATGTGCAGCGCTAGCCAGAGACAACGTTCCTCTGGTCTGTCTGTGTTGCTGCTTACCAGATCATTCCTTCAAACAGGTTCTGAATGACAAGGTGGGACTGAGTTACCACAATCAACAGGGTCACATGGGTCCAAGCAAACTGGAATGGCAAACACAAAACACAAACACCACAGTGTCACTGCACTGGTATGTAAGCCGGCCGCGCCTGCTGCTCAGAAGTTGGCTCGCGTGTCAGAAATAGTGGAATCATACAAAACAGACAGACAGACAAGGTGAATGACAGCAAACATATGAGAGTGTAAGAAGAGCAGGCAGCGGACGGGAGAGTCAAACATTTTTGCATGAGTGTCACAGATTTATTGAACATATTCAGACAGGAATTTTGCGAAATTGCATGCAATAAAATCATTCAAATAACTTTAACCCCCTGAGACCCTCACTGCGATCCTGACCGACTTAACTGTCTTTCAGAGGCTGTAGCAGATTCAGTTTTAGAGCTACAGTGAAGGTCCAGATATTATATGAAACTAGAAAACCTAAGGAATCAGCAACAACCATGTCATGCTAGCTTCTCTGGAAGGAGGCTGAATAACGCTCCAAAGTTAGGCTACATTTTGGCGAGGAAAACCTTGCCATCCAATTGCTGAAAAAATGCAATTCTGGCAGAAATCTCCAAATATCAAACATTTTTGATACCGAATAACAGCACTGCTTTTTCTATGATGTTCCTCAAGGTCTTGGTGTCTTAATGTGGTATTTTTGATATTTTTTATCAATTATTGAGTGGTAAAAAATTGTTAAATTTAGCACCAAATCTGTGTAACAAATGATATTCACCCAAAAATTTCTCAGCTTTCAGATGATGTCCACCACTTCTATGTGACATCTACTGTTGACTTGCTATCTCCCCCTAAAGACCTCCTGTGCCCCCATAAAAAAAGATAAAACTTGGTCTATTGTGGGTCTCAGAGGGTTAAAGAAACAATAACACAGCAGCATAATAAAACCAAACAGGACTGAGTATTCAAGCTGAGAAAGGACCTTCTTTTACTACACAAAAAACAGACTTAGCTTCCTTTTGAACTGTTGGGTTTATGACAATGTAGTTAAAAGGTAATTTCAGTATTTTTCAACCTTTTTGTGTCTAAGTGACTAATAGGGATAACAACTTCTGAAATTGGTCCAGTACTGAGGGAGAAAGCTGTAGACAGCAGCTGCTCACGAGCTGTAATATGGTGCTATTGGGGCAAGCTGGCACCGTCATTTACGTCCATTAAAATTGCTTGTTTTTGCCATGACAGACTCCGATTGTAATTAGAAGAGTCTGACATTATGAAAAGAGTCTCACTTGCCCTCGCAGCTCGTTTCCGTTACAGTGTTCTCCCTCAACACTGGACCGATTTCAGAAATTGTTGTGCCCATTAGTCACTTAAACACAAACATGGGAAAATAGGGTCCAGGTTGAAAAATATCGAAGTTATTCTGACAAAGGAATCCATTTCCAAAAGTCTAAAAAGTGTCTGCACTCATGACACTTCAAAGTACTTTGCATAAATCTGTCTGTAAAGTAACTTAAAAAATTAAAATTCAATGAGTCAATGCATGCAAAATACTAATAAATAAACAACAATAATAAATACTAATTAATAACTAATAACGTTATTTTGGGATTAAATGAAATGTGGTGCAGAAAAGTGCCCACAAATGGCAGAAAAAAAAGCAAAAACAGGCATGTGAAATGAAATAAAGCTGAAGCCATTGCAGAAGTCCTGTGTTTTAGATTAACAAGATCAAGAGTAAGAGGAGCTGTCCCAAAGAGGAAAACATCTTTCAGCCAGACAGTCCCAGTTTTGGACCGTCCTTCCATTAAATATACGTCATAGCGACTCTTACGATTCCTCTGCACATAATCTCAAAACTTGGCTAAAAAGCAACCAGACCTGCCATCACATGCTCGCCCTTTCTGCTCTCGTTAGCTTTGCTTTTTGACCGTTTGTCAGATCGTGTCCCTTCTGGTTTTACCTGTCTTCTGTAATGTTATTCTCATGTTGTCATGTTTGAAATGCTTTCGCCGATTGTCTGCTTGTGCTATTGTCTTCTGTAATGTGGTTTTGTGGTGTCATGTTTTAACCGTTTGTGCTGTTTGTATGCTCAACATTGTTTTGTGTTAACTGCCTGCTTTCTAAATGTCACACTTTCCATGATGCTGCCTTAGGGGCTGATCACAGAGACGCGTCGCTACAGGTGCAACCGCTTCAAAAACGCCCCCCAGTAAAAGGGCGTCGGGCAAAACAACTGATGTGCCTGTGGAGCGTGGCTGTGTGCATAACCAGGCGATCAAATACGATTAACAGAAAATGTGGTCTCTCTCAAAGACAGTAGCCAACATGACACTATCACGACATGAGATATGAATTCACCCTCCACTCTCACAGTAGCAGAGTCCACCTTTTGTCTGATTTGATTGACTGCCTGGGCCAGGTGTGACATTAACGAGCAGAGCGACTCTGCACCTGGCGCTGAAAAGCTTTTATGCGCATCTAAAAAAACGCAACGCGTAGTGCAAGAGAGGTTTTGCGGGCGACACATTTCTAGCGACGCATCTCAGTGTGATCGGGGCCTTACTCCTCTAAGCTTTTTATCCTGTTCAGCTGTTGACAGCATGTTTTTGCTTACTCCTGTTCTAATTTTATACGTTGTGGGTTTTATTTGTTGTTTTAATGGCCAATTTTATCTCTAGGCCGAGAGACAACAGTTGAATATTATCCTTTTTGCTAACACAGGCACATTTACTGTTACATCAATGTGCATTGTCCCTGAGAATAAATAAAATATTTAAACAGGATCAAATTCTACATAGTCACTGTGCAATATTCTGTCTTGTTTTTTACTGTTTACTATATCTTTATTGTTTACGTGCTTATTTATTAGATCTTGTTTTATTTTTTACTGATGCCTCTTGTTGTTTGCACTGTCCCCCTTTGCTGTTGTAATCCTGCAAATGTCCCCGCTGTGGGACTAATAAAGGATTATCTTATCTTATCTCTCTTAGTAATGTGAACAGCTAATCTGTGGATATGCGTCTCAAAACAGCTGATATGTGAGTGATGTCCAAAAGGACTTCTACAATGGCAACATCAGAGCACAAGATGAGTTTTAAAAACATCTTCTCAAAAGGACGTTACAGGAAGTAAGAAGCAGTGGAAGGATAGAGTAGAGGAAGAGGAGGAGGAGGAGGAGGAGGAAGAGGTGGAGAGGGTTACTTGGCTGATACACACCATATAAAACTGCAGGCGGTAATGTTTCTTCACTAAACTCAGCACAAACATGCAGAAACCTGTGAAAGAGTAGACAACATGCTGTCAGTTTTTTACTCCAAGTTGGAAAAAAGTATACGGTAGATTAAAAAAATAATGACATTTAACACATTGTTTACTGTATGGGGAGGTGTGTGTGTAGTGTAGCATGCCTGTGACTGAACAATTCACTTTTTTCTCTCACACAAGAATTCAAGACACTTCATTATTGGCATTGTAGGCGGACAACGAAAGGACGTTTGGTAACTTCCAGTAACCAGAACAAGATAAAAACACCTAATAGATACTAAACAGGTATTGAACAGTGAGTTAGATGTATATAATAAAGTGTTGGTTTGCATTTGAAGCTGCGGGGGAACATCTGGGGGCGTTTTAGAGTTTGATGATGCAGATTTTTTTATTTCAAACATATGAATTTGAATCGAGGAGGCCGGCGGCTGAAAACTGCCGTGTCAGGTTTGTCTACATAATCCTGAGAAGGCCCTCAGGGGAGCCGTTACTGCTAACAGATTGAGGAGATGCCGTCTCCTTCCGAATGTCCTCGGGGGTTAAAACTGCAGCTGACGGCCTGACTGCTGGATAGACTGAAAGTCAGCAACACTGAGGAAGAAATGAGTTCACCCGGCTTCAGACTCTAAAACTAACCTCCTCTATTCATCCATCCCAGAGGGAAACCTACTGTCACAGCAGCAGCTATTAGAACCAGAAAGCTGCTTGCTTGTGTTACTATTGATCATTTTGCAACACTTAAAGTAGTAAAAAAGCTTTTTATGATGAGAGATGGGCTCATTTTCTCTGAAGCCATTTTTGGTTATTTCACATCAGAGATTTCTGCATTTGTGTTTTTGTCTGTGCTTTTTCTTATCTGGAAAAAGGTGATGTTGCGTACTTGCTCGCACAAATTAGGATTTCGCAATATTTGTTGTAATGTTGTCTGCACCTCATCCAACCACACACACACTGTCCTGATGAAACTGATTAGCTCATTTTTTGAGTGCTAAACTCTAGATAAGAAATAATATTTTTTTTTCAAAGTCACTATAACTTAATGTTAGTAGAATAGTATTTTTCTATAACATTAAGTAATCGTGACTTTTAAAAAATCCTCAATTCAATCGGACGATGATGTTTTCAGGTGCTTTAAGGGTGTTACAATTATGTGCTTCCAGACTGTTTGTTATTTGTATCCTCACAGTATGAAAATCAACTTGCAGAGACTTGTTTGAGTTTGGTAATCAATCACAGTGAACATTATTGTATCTTGTCTCTTTTTTGTCAAAGTTATCATTCTGTATTAATGCAGCTGAAACTGATTAGAAAAGTCTACAGTGCATTACCATGCAATGACAACATAACTGACAAAAAGTAAAAGCAAACCTGATGTTCACCATAAGGAGTAGTGGTAGAAAGTGTATGAGTGTGTGTTCAACATACTTGGCACTTTCTATTATAAACTAGAGCTCAACCGACACTGGATATTTATGGCCGATACCGATATTGATATTTGAGAGTTAAAATAATCTGATTAACGTCAGATAAACAAACATTTTGATGAGAAACCCTTTTATTTGGTTATGACCAAAACTTGTACTGAGCATTTAACAGTTGAAAAACATAATGGTCAAACTACAACGACTACTAATCGTTGTCAAAAAAACACAACATACAATTTAAAACACTAAGGTAGTTATTGAACTTTTTCAGCATCAAAACACTGGTATTCACTAAAGGAAATCATCTAGGCGTTATAGGAGAAACCTTCTTATTAACTAACACTTCTTTTTGTGAATCATTAGTATACGGAGTATCTTAATGAAAGCCGCAGCTTTGTGGTTTTATGGGACATCCTGCTCCAGTTTAACAGAGCAATAAAGTGTCCTATCAGTAAAGCGATGAGTTCACTTCATTGTAAATCACTTTGTAAACTCATGAGTTTATACCGCAACTCTCCCTGAGTTCTTTGTTTCTCTTTTTGTTCTATTTTCTCCGCAGTAATGTGATTTGTAACTCTAGTATACCCACACACTGCGTCTGGTGACATCTAATTCACCTCTAAAGAAAGCGTGAGTGGAAGCAGCAACGGGGCCAAAGAGTGCATGTGTGTGTTTTTAAATCGAGATACAGCAGTTCTTTTTATTACCGTGAAGGCGAGACTCACCTGCGAGGTACAAAGCGAAGGAGATGAAGCGGTGATAGCGAGCCAGGAACTGCAGAGGCTCCTCCCTCTGCACCAGAGCCCCAAAGTAATCCGCAACAGTTTCACCATAGAAGAAGTAGTTGACGCAAATCAGGAAGTACCTGAGGCAACAAAAACAGAAGGAATTTAGTTTCTCTTTTTGTTCCTCAGTATGTTTGAGTGCTTCTTGGCAAGGAGTTCTCTGTGTGTATGCAAGAGTTTCTGTTTTTGTGCACTTCAATCTGAAATGTGTGCTCAGTATTCTTGTGTTGAATGGGTCACTGAATGTCTACCAGTGTTTCTTACCCGCTGTACATTGACCTCCTGTGTGTGTGTATTTGTTAAGAGGAAAAGGTGAAAGGGGGCAAGTCTCAATTAGCCTTCATTTTGCTTCCAGCATGGCAGTGATCTTTGCTCCTGGCTGCACCGAGCACTGCTGACAGTCAGTGGGTGTGTACGCAAAAGGTGGCGTGTTCACAAAAAAACCCACAGGAACAGAAATAGGAAAACAGTGGTGGTGGGAGGTGGATGCTGCATATTCAGAACAGACGAAGCCGGCCTGAGTCAGCGTTTTACTGAAAGATCAGGAGAGCTAAATGGAGTGTGGCTGCCAGAAGAAATGACGAAGTGCTACCTTTAAAAAGAGAAATTCTGCCTGTTTCTGGCTTTTTAAATAGCCTTACATATTATTGCACCATAAAAACGGCTCAGAATGAATATATGTGTTCATAACACATCTACAGTATGTCTGCTGTTCACTGTGACATCAGTTCTCCTTACCAGCTTAGTGTCCTGAACCAAGGCAGCTCATAGGAACGGTAAACTCTGTAGCCGATGGTGATGATTTCTTGGAAACACTTGATCTGGACAGTCATGACCTACGTCAGATGACGGGAACAGAGCAGAAACATGACAAGAGAGATTTTTTGTGAATAAGTCAGATTTAAGTACTGACTCTCTGCTGAGGCTTTCTTTTCAGCCATCAGAAAGAACTGTCAGTAGGACAGACACATTGAGGACTCATACAGTATCAATCATCGTCACTTACCACTAATATAAGAGTGACAGGTCCCATGTAGATGATGAGGAAGAAGCCTGAAATCATGGCTAAAGACAGAACCCCTCGTATCCAGTAGTTCTTCCATCTGTGGAGAATGGAAAACATTGAATTACTGCCTCCTCAACATTACATGAATATTTAATCAATTCATTTACGCTTCATTTGAGTTTTCATTCACAGTGAGATGTAGAGAGTGAAACGTATGACACAGATATATGATTCACTGTCTGGCTCCACGTCCACATTTCCAGTTATAAATAAACACGCATAAAATTGAACGTTAGAGCCGTGAAATGTAATAGTAGAGCCTTTCAGTTTACATGGCTGACATGTTTATTTATATCAGCTGACTATTAGAGTTAAAGGGGCGGGGGATGAACGAGAGGAAGACTAACAGCTGTCATTGAGACATTTGTCGATGGCTGTCAGGAGAGAGGACAATATATGATCATAGTCACTGGTTTATAACGGTGTAAAATGACCGATATTAGCTACAATCATAAGTATGTAACAGACTCTACAGCGATGCCATCAGCTCTGAGAGGCACAGAGGTACTTTGAGCTAAATGCTAGCTTTTAGTTGCAAATGTCTTATGAGGAAGGAAATGCATCCATCACATTTGTTAGCCCTCCAGGATGTGTGTTTTAATGAGCAACACTGAACGTAAACATAACCTGTGTTTGTTTACAAGAAAACGCCGCAGGGAACCCTTCAGGTTGTTATAATTCTGAGGTGAATGTGTGCACCAAATTACATGCAAAAGAGTTGTTGAGACTTTTCACTCTGAACCACAAATGTCAAGCTAGATCAGAGGTTTTTAAAGTGCGAGTGGGTAAAGTGGCTCCCGATGGGGGGCTCCAAACTGTTTCAGGGGAGGATCAGTGAATGGAGGTGAAAAGTATTACATTAGTTAAAAGGAGATCACATAGAATAGCCTAAATGTGTGTGATGTGGTTACAGAGATAGTTCAGAGATACAGTAGTTTTGGGGGATTTTACTGTTTTCCCTGAGTCAGAAACTAATAAATGCCTTGGGACAGATCTTTGTTTATGTATTTGGTGTAGTCTGAAGGTATGTCAAACAGCAATATTGTCTATCTTGGCTCAATTGTTGAGTGTCTATGGGATCAAATAACATAATCATGATTCCTTAGACATCCAGGATTTAATTTCATTTCCATTTCAAAGAAAACTTTGACCTGTTGGTGGCACAAGAGGAAACATCAGTCCATGACATGTGCCATATTGACTGGTTGCCAATAGAGCTGCAATGATCGATTATTTGTCAACTATTAAATTGAGCGCCAACTATTTTGATAAGCGATTAATTGGTTTGAGTAATTCCTTTTAGAAAATAAAATAAAAATTCTCTGATTCCAGCTTCTTGAATGTGAATATTTCCTGGTTTCTTTACTCCTCTGTGACAGTAAACTGAATATCTTTGAGTTGTGGACAACCAACACCTGGCTCAGTGCACATTTGGCAACACACGAAGAGGACCTGATAGTAGCCATAAGGCTTACTTAGTTAACCCTCTAAACCTAACAACAAATCACTTTACTAGTACTACCTGTGCCGTGACACTAGCTAGCATGGCTAAAAATGTGGACTGAGGCCTCACTCATCTGGAGTTATGCGGTGCGTGTTGCTGAGAGGCAAACTGCTGCACCGCCTGCTGCCTGAGAGCAAAACAAAAGAGAGGAAACAGCTAAAAGCTGCACAGGAGCCAAGCAGGACAGAGAGCCCGGTGCCTGCTGTATGAATGGAGAAGAAAAACAGCTGCATCATGAAAAAAGCTGCTGCTGCTGCTTCCACTCAGCACTCTCTCTCTGCTCATCACACCATCACTCACTTTCTCCCTCAACTACCTCCCTTCCTCCTCTCTTTCACCTTCAAGTCCATCCATTCATCCCTCTCTGCGGTGTCGTTCTGCTCGCTCCATTCATCTGCTGCCATCCCTCCTTATCTCTACTACATCTTCCCCATCTGTTTCTCTTTATCTCTCTCTTCTTCTAATGTATTTCCTTCCCTTTCTCCCTCCTTTCTCCCATCCCCCTCCGTCTCCCTCTTTCTCTCTGCAGTCTGTTCATCCTCTCTGCAGCACACCGGCTCCTACGGCATTCAGGATTAGTGCTTCCCTCCTTGTGAGCCTTTAAGCCCAGTGACCTGGCCGTCACTCATTGGTCACACCCTCTACTTCTTATCTGTGTACCAAACAGGACCTCGTTCATTTGTGTTCATCTGACGCTCCTGAACTGCTGGCAAAACACGTTTCCCCACACTACAAGAATGTAAACTGTGCAGGAATTGTTAATTTAATGATTGTTTGTGTAAAGTTTTACCTGCAGCCTTCAATGCATTTCCTAGACTTTACTTTGTTGTGTTTACTTTAAGACTCTGGCACTCAAACAACAGTCTTTCCCCCTCTAACTTCGCCATATAACTCCATAAATGAAGATTATTCTCTATAAGCACATATCAAAATAAGATGGCATGGCTCAAGTATTTTGTTTGTCAAGAGAGAAAAAAAGTGTATTTCCTCTATTTTTCCAGAAGTTTTGTGTTTTTTCCATATTTTTCAAGATATAAGCCAAAAAAGCTGAAAGAATAGTACCGCTGCAAGTTTTCTTTAAAAACGGCGGGTCCATTAATTCATTTTTGTTGAGATTTTTATATCATTCTGTAGCTTCCCAGTGGTGTTTACATTACTTTTTTTTACGTTTACATTTAAATTTTGGTCTAAGCACGTATGTTTTAGCATCAAAATGCTCTTTTCCCAAGCCCTTCTAAAAACATGACCCGACGTAGGTTTCTGCATGATGACGCTGCTACATATGCAGGAGTATCGGCACAGAAGCAAAGCAATGTACCGCTGTGGACGCCACAATAGTTCGGATCCCCAAGTCGCATGATAACACAATCTGAAACAATCTAACCCCTCAATGGCAACTGCCAGGTAAAATGACTGTTTTTTGTGAATGGAGTCTGGTGGCTGCGGTAAAGTGGTGAAAATATTCAAAATGTAGCGTACACTTAAACAGATGTTTTTTTTTTAGGTGACTAAAGTACGTTTTTCTGCCGCTCCCGTCCACAGCTGCTTTACCTCACTATCAGAACTGAAGCCGTCATATTGCTCTCTTCAAAACCACCAGACTTCATTCACAAAAACAGTAATTTGACCCCGCAGAACGTGGGAGTATACACCCATTATTTCCAAATTTAGCACAGCTAACCTTGACTCAGCTAGTGCTAGCATTCACATTATTCATAACCTTATTGATTAGCTTACTTTGGTAATTTCACAGCTTTTTGTTAACGGCTGAGTGAGGGTTTCCAAAGCTAAAGCTACTACCAGCCATCAATGCCACACCAATATATATATTTCCTAGTTACAGTGAAAACAGTTTCGCATGCTGCTTCATTAACAACAAAGCAGTACATGTTTTCATGACAACCTGAGTTCACCCGCAATACTTGACAGAACAGGTTGTCAGCTTGACATTCAGGTGCATAATTAATACTTGAATATATCAATGTGTGATGATTCAATGACTTGTTGTAGGTGTGTCAACTGGATTTTTTTCCTTTGGCAGGCCTCACTGGCTGATTTATCTTAAAACCTACAAGCTATTTTTACCACCATGACTTATTACTGTTGTGTTTGTTTATACTACATGATCATTGTAAGGTCGAACCCTAACATGCCTTACTTACTAATCAAGAGTGTCAGTTCAATATAAATGTATAATCCTGTAATTTTGGATCAAATTCACTGAGGGAATTAAAACAAAATCAACAGTAGTCACTGGTCAGATGTTGAGAAATTCTGCCCGTGTGTGGACAGAACTTTTCTGAACTCTTTCACCCACTATGTGAGTCCTTTGGTTAGCTGCAAATTCAACAGCATTTCCTTCCCTGCATTAACACGAGCATGCTCAGACATCTCTGCAGGATCTATTTCTGGTCCAATTAACCTACATGCACAGGGGAAAGATGATCAATCACTCTGTCAGGGTCGTTTCGTGCAAGATGGAGGGAAAACCGCTTGTTACAGCGATATATAATGGCTCAGGCTTCTTTGGTTGAAGGTATATAAAACCAGTAAGTCGTCTGACCTGCACATCAACCTGCCCTGTGGATGTTGGAAGCTTGCATGTTGACCTACATGTAATCTAAGATGTTACACTTGTTCTACTTTCTGTCATGGCTGGCTGTGAATAAATAGCACCATCTAATAGCAGACCAGCACATATGCATGCAAATATGATTTCAGAATATAAACATTTACTCCCTGTTTAATTTGCTGAACATGATGAGTTTCAGTTAATTCTTCCAGCTTCCTCCCTCAGAGAGGCACTACAGGTCACTGTCCACTAAGACCAAACGCTTCTCAAATAGCTTTTTTCCCCATGAGCCATCAGGATGAACTCCTTCCTTGACAAGCATTACCATGACTGTCTGCTGTGGTCTATTTATGTATTAGTGCTGCAGAGAATAACTTTACTGAAAACAATTCCACCGCCTGCATTGGTCGGGTGGCTAATAAACTAATCTAATCTAATTCGTTTTTCTGGCTTGCTGCTACCATCTCGGACAAAGCCTGTAGAGCTAAATTGGACTCTCATGAGAATATACAAACTTAAGCCGGGTTTCCACCAAAAGTTCCCGAGACATTTAGTCCCGGGAACTACTTTTCAAGGAACTAAAAGTTTCCTTCAGCCCACTGTTGTCTGCTTTTCCACCGCGGTCTAAAGACCTGCGAAGATTAGGCCAATTAGTTGCTGACGTATGAAAAAGCAATATGACATGAGACGAGGGCTGCTCACAATCTCTCTCTCTCTCTCAGGCTTTTTTTTTAATGAGTCAGGAAAACAACAGCACAGTCTAACTTTACTTTCAGTTTATCAAACAAAGAGAAATGTTCTCCCCTCATCCTGAAATGGTCCTAAATCAATACTACAGTACTTCCTTGTTTATGATTCAATCAATACACGAGTTGAAGCCATTGAAGCAGCGGCACTGTGTGTGTGTGTTGTACCAATCGGTGACGGTCATCCCTGCAAACCCCACTCCGAAAGTTCCTGTACTTTCAGAAAGTACTACCCCCACAACTAGTGCCTTTTTGGGGGGTAAAAAGACCCTCGAAAATGTCCCCAGAACTTAAAGGATAACTTCGGTATTTTTCAAACTGAACTCTATTCTCCCATGTTTTTGTGTCTAAGTGACGAATGGGGACAACAATTCTTGAAATTGGTCCATTATTGAACGAGAGCGCTGCAGACGACAACCGCGAAACAAGCTGTAATGTAATCATTTGGGGCAACCTGGTCAGTTCACTAAAAGTGCTTGTTTTTGCCACTGACAGGCTCAGTTTGTTATTATAAGTGTCTGACAACATCATGGAAAGGACCTTACAGAAAAATAAAATGTTTTTCTTCACCTTACACTTTCTGTTTGTTATTGTGTCATGTGACTTGTTGCTGGAAGACAACGGTGGAAATGTAAGTGTGAGTTGGAGAGAGGAGTGCCACTGGACACCGGTGTTGTCAGAGTTTGTTGTGTTGGAGTACAGAAAGCGTAGCTTAGTGTTATTAAAAAGATTGCAATGTCTTTGTGGAAATCATCTAAATATTCAGCAATGTGGATGCAACGTAACATTTCACAAGATTTCTCACAGCGAGACACACAATAACAAACAGACGGATCAAGCGAGAAGTAAGAAAACGTCTTATTTCTCTGTAGGGTCATTTCCATAATGTTGTCAGACACTTATAATAACAATCCGAACCTTGTCAGTGGCAAAAACAATGACTTTTAGTGGACGTAAAATGACAATGCCAGGTTTCCCCAAATGATTAAATTACAGCTTGTTTAGCAGCTGGCGGCTGCAGCGTTCTCCCTCAATACTGGACCAATTTCAAAAAGCGTTGTCCCTATTAGTTACTGAGACACAAAAACATTTGAAAATAGGGTCCAGATTGAAAAATGTAAGTTTCCCTTTA
>CAKAOI010051399.1:76377-89221 GCA_916701655.1 Sebastiscus albofasciatus | reverse complement strand
GGTGGAAATGTAAGTGTGAGTTGGAGAGAGGAGTGCCACTGGACACCGGTGTTGTCAGAGTTTGTTGTGTTGGAGTACAGAAAGCGTAGCTTAGTGTTATTAAAAAGATTGCAATGTCTTTGTGGAAATCATCTAAATATTCAGCAATGTGGATGCAACGTAACATTTCACAAGATTTCTCCCAGCGAGACACACAATAACAAACAGACGGATCAAGCGAGAAGTAAGAAAACAATGACTTTTAGTGGACGTAAAATGACAATGCCAGGTTTCCCCAAATGATTAAATTACAGCTTGTTTAGCAGCTGGCGGCTGCAGCGTTCTCCCTCAGTACTGGACCAATTTCAAAAAGCGTTGTCCCTATTAGTTACTGAGACACAAAAACATTTGAAAATAGGGTCCAGATTGAAAAATGTAAGTTTCCCTTTAATTTAGACCCTGGCCCCTGTGGTTGAAACACAATGACTACCTCAAAAAGTTCATAGTCCCGGGGGAAAGTTCCTGCGGTGGAAATGGGGCTTTAGACTAGTAAGGCTAGGTGCTAAATGTTAATAGATCATTGTAGCTTGATCCTATGACACATCAGAGTGGCAGCATCAGAGTGATTCCTGTGAAATGTCCAAGCAGTGATGCTCTAGAGGAACAAACAACATCTGTTGGCTTCCACCTCTTGTGAGTATCAGTGTTTGAGTAGTGTGTACCTGGGCGGCAGGCCCTCCAGAGCTTTGTTCAGGTATTGTGGAGTGTTGTCTGTGTCTGCTGTGGAGAGAGGAACATCTGGAGTGTCTGCTTTGGAGTCGCCATCACATTCTCCCTCTGCGTCGCCTTGCATGCCCAGCCTGTCATCACCATCGGCCTCCTGTCAGGACACACAGACAGATATTCAAATACTGACTTAAGATGGTGAGCGTTCAATTGATACATGGGTCAGTGTAGAAAACACAGGCAGACAACAGAGCTGTGTACACAAGGTGATAACAGACAGAGAGAAGAATATAAGCAGCAGCATCCTATCAAGAAAAGAAGATGCACACCGAGAGCGCTTCTGAGATGCAAATGACAAGTAAATGTTGAGGTAGTCAAATAGAGTCCAGTCTAAACTAAGAGGAGGCGTACAGGACAGGACGACGGCGGTTTGATTAGGCCAGAGTTAAGTCTCCCACCTGGGAGGGAGAGGAGACTACATGTGTCCTCTAAGCTTGGCTGGGACTCAAGTTAAGGCTGCAAGTGAATGTTGAGGAGCGTGTTGGTTTTTTGGGTGTAACAAATTTCCTCTTTTACACCAGAGACAACCTTCAAAACCATCACACCTCTTCCTAACTGGATGCAATGAGAACGGGCGAACATCAGATTGTTTCGGTTTTTCCCAATAAGATATCCTAACCTGCTGCGTGCGTCAGCGAACAGGCTAAGTGACGTGTCAAAACGCTCGCTATGGCTCTATTATCACAAAGTTTCATGCACCTGCTCCATCTCCAACCCATTTTCACTGGTCAAAATCAACGCTGACAGTAACTGACAGTTTATAAATATCACTCTTTATTATAGAACTGAAACAATTAATCGATTAGTTGTCAACTATTAAATTAATCGCCAACTATTTTGATAATCGATTTATCATTCTGGGTCATTTGTTTTAAAGAAAAAAAGTCTAAATTCTCTGATTCCAGCTTCTTAAATGTGAATATTTTCTGGTTTCTTTACTCCTCTGTGACAGTAAACTGAATATCTTTGAGTTGTGGACAAAACAAGACATTTGAGGACGTCATCTTGGGCTTTGGGAAACACTGATCAACGTTTTTCACCATTTTCTGACATTTTATAGACCAAACAACTATAAAAATAATCAACAGATTAATCAACGATGAAAGTTGGTGAGTTGCAGCCCTACTTAATTACAGCCTATTACAGTATATGACTGTAAGCCTAATATATATCACAGTGTACAAATCACAAAAATGAATAATTCTAGCTGAGGAAATTATTAAAATCGTCCCCTCCTCGCACTGCAGCATCAATCGTAGTACATCTGTATAATAATAATCTCTATAATTTTTCACACTCCAGTCGCCAGAGTTCGCTTGCTCGCTCGCCATATGTTAGGAAGAGACGTCAGACAGTCAGTGGCTTTATTATCCTATATTATATCTGCTAGATCATGACTGAAAGTACGACACACATATAAGATTTGCTATCTGGCTCCATGTCCATATTTCCAGTTATGAAATATGCATAAAATTCAACATTAGAGCCATGAAATTACAATAGTAAAGTCTTTGAATGTTCAGGGCTGACATGCTTATTTATAATCAGCTGACTAGCAGAGTTAAAGGGGCGGGTAATGAAAGAAAGGAAGCCAAGCGGCTGTGGTTGAGACATTTCTCAGTGGCTGTCTGGAAAGAGGAAAATATAAAGTCATAGTCTTTTTAGTTCGGTTAAAGGTTTTTTTTACTTTTTTGTTTCTATCAATTCTATCTAGTGACTTGTACTGGAATATATTTAAATATTTTAAGGGAATCTGATTATAATAATAATTCCAAATATTCCATATTTCAACCCAACAAAATCCCCAAAATGTCCATAAAAGGAGAAAGTTTGAAGCTGGAGGATTAGAGGCTGAGCGTGACGGAGCTGAAAGTCTACACCTGTTGGTGTCGACAGGTAGGTTAACAGGCTGCTGCCCGGGAGGCAAACATCTTTATTGGTCTTAATGAATCTTTAATCTGGATTTAAACCCGGTCAACAGACACAGCCTCTGCAGCCTCTGCAGCCTCTGCAGCCTCTGCAGCCTCTGCAGCCTCTGCAGCCTCTGCAGCCTCTGCAGCCTCTGCAGCGTCAGGTACGCTGCGCATCTATGTGATGTAACAGAGAGCAGTGAGATCACTTTATATAAACCTGTTCATCACATCTGTTAGGCCCTCTTTGGTTTCTTGTTGTAGTTGCAAAATGATCCATAATTCACCATCTGGTTTAGTTACATTGCATATTTTCACTTTACGCTTTAATGTAGAATAATTTCAGATCAGTAATTTATTTCAAGCACAAATATGGCTTGTCATTTTAAGTTTCACCAATCTTAAAATTAAAATCACCTCTTTTTTAACCTAAAATAAAAAAATGTAATTGAAAGAATTTAATTTTGTGTCCCACACATCCAGAAGTTGTAGTGTTCCTGCTTCAAGGAATTCACTAGAAGGTCATCTAGTAATAATTAGAAGTAAACACATGCGTCAGATAACTACAAGTAAAGACAAAAATGGGGAGAAAATGTTGATTATACATGACAGTCCCCCGAAACACTTCTTAAGAAATGGATAAACCACTGTGCTTTTGATAAACTGTAATTGATATTTAACATCTTTGTCAATTTTTCTCTCATTTTCTATTATCTAAAAATGACCTGTGCAAAATTCCACGACTTTAATTAAATAAAATTAAGTAAAATTTAAAAAAAATAATGAACCCTAGGTATATAAAAAATAACTTGGATGATCAGTTATATATTTCCCAGGGCTCCATTGTAAATAAGAATTTGTTCTTAATGACTTGCCTGGTTAAATAATGGTTAAAAAATAAACAAATAAAATAAAATATATGAATAGGGCTGCAACTAACGATTATTTTCATTGTCGATTAATCTGTTGATTATTTTCTTGATTAAATCGATTAGTTGTTTGGTCTATAAAATGTCAGAAAAATGTCAATCAGTGTTTCCCAAAGCTCAAGATGATGTCCTTAAATGTCCACAACTCAAAGATATTCAGTTTACTGTCATAGAGGAGTAAAGAAACCAAAAAATATTCACTTTTAAGAAGCTGGAATCAGAGAATCTAGACTTTTTTTTTGTCTTCAAAAATTACTCAAACCGATTAATTTAATAGTTGACAACTACGTTGCAGCTCTGTATATGAATGCACAATATAAACAATTACAGGCAGCCAGATCTGGACACAAGAGACATTTTGCATCTTTCTTGCTGCTGCCAAATAATAGAACATGTGCCATATTTATGAAAGTCATATATCAGCATCTTGGTTTGGAAAATGCTGAATCAGTGAGAATGGAAGACCCAAACTCAGAAAACAGGAACTATTTTCAGATTTAGCAGCATTAGTGTGAACAAGGCCTCAGACACTCATTAATAAGTCAGTCAAGTGACACCCTAGAAATTAAGCCAGACACTTTTGTCGGTGAGTTAACACCAGTAATGGTCGATCATGTGACAAAGCAGCGAGCGGAGACGTGTTTTCTGCCCAAAAGAGGCTATTTTTAAAAGCTCCTCCTTATCTCACACACACACACACACACACACGTTGTGAGAGATTAAGTTCCTTTTTGCACTTGAGAGACTCGCTGATGCTCCTGGACATTTTCTTTCCTTTCATGGATACTTTCACTGAAACGTTGCTAAATACGGCCAGCGGGAGCATCAGGGTTAAATCAGAGAGCTTTTCATTCATAAATAAAGGTCTCTGATCCTGGACGGACGTCGTAATTAGCTGAGGAAGTGCTGAAAGTGGGAGCAGGTTGGGGTGGAGGCAGAGGGGGGGTCACTTGAGTTGGTGTTGGAGCTCAAGAGGAGAGAAGAAGTGTAATTGAAGATTTCTACTCAGGTTTTAATGAGGAAACTGTTGAAGCCTGCAGATTGAAACAGTGGAAAGCTACAGTACAGGGTCCTCTCCGGCGGTCTAACTTACATATCTTGACTGAAAAAGGAATGAAAGCACGACACAAAACAGCGACTTTGGAGGACTGCAGTGGTTTTGAAGAGAAAGCTAGATGGACCCGAAGTCTCTCAGCTTTCTTTTCAATAATCATGCCACTAAATGAACACCAGACACAAGCTCAATGTTGATTTTATACAGCCACTTGACACAGAAATATCATTTGAACACCTGTTTCTATCCTGATCACCATAAACCAAACAGGCAGCTCATATGTCTCTGAGAAAGATGGAGGAAAACATTTGTGTCCTGACCTTTACCATCAAACTAAACTAGGTGGTCGTGTAATTAAGTCTAGATACAAATTTAGCTTTATGATCTATAAGTCTTTCATTTCTCATGCTTATAAAAAGGTATATCCACTTTATAATTACTCTTGTAATGTAAACATGTACCCGCATGAAAGCAAGTTTTAGAGCATGCTTGGTTTTTCTCACTTGCCATTAGTTGATTTTAATAATATTTTAATTGTTCAAGTCTTTTATCAACCAAAACCTCCAAAAAATCTTTGGTTCCAGCTTCTCAAATGTAAGGATTTGCTGATTTTCTCTGTTTCATATCATTTTAAAGTGAATATCTTCGGGTTTCGGACTAGGGATGGGTATCCTTAAGATTTTAATGGTACTACTACTACTCTTACTGATACTTCCGGTACTTAAAAGGTTCTCTCAACAGATCTTTTTGTTGCTTTTTAAGAGAAAAAAATTAAACAAACATAATTAACATTGCTTTATTTTGTCATATATACTGTATAATTAACATTCGAGTAGCAACTGTAACAGCATTATTTTGAACAAATCACTTATAAAGTGATAATTAAAATGTAAAATAAATAAAATAAACAATTATTTATAGCATATGAAACGGTTGATTTTGAACAAATCACCATTATAATTTAATAAAATTAATATTTAATGTTTTTACAAATTAAAAACACAGTTTGTAAGATCAAAAGATGCAAGATAACGTTTAATAATGTAGCCTAAATAAATAGAAAATCGATTTTCTTTCTCCAATACCGATAGCAGAACCGTTAACGTCTGAGCTTATCGATACTACGTTTTTTTAAAAATTTGCCATCCCTATTTTGGACTGGTGATCAGACAGTTATTTTAAGACTTCATCATTAGGCTCTTTACCCATTTTCTCATATTTTGTAGATCGGATAATGCATATATTTTTGATTAAATTGTACTAAGAAAATGCAGAAAACATTGACAAGAAGGATAGTTACAGCTAATGGATTATCCTGCAGTACAGATTGCTGGGATGAGTATAGGTGGTTATTTTTAAATGACAAAAGTTTATACAAGGGTCTGGAGTGGTTGTACCAACCCTATGCAACAATTTGTGCAGCAAAAACCAGGCTGTTAGGAGACGGTAGGCTAATATATGGAGGGATCACTTTCACTGTTGTACTTCTTTCACTATTTTAAGTGTTTACCAACAGCAGATCCTCCATTACAACTTGATATCTGATAAAGAGGCTGGCAGAAAAAGCAAAGTGACTATGCTATTTTCTCACTCTGGTTTCACTGATACAGTCAACAGTAACTTGTTCTGCAACATGAAACAGGCCCAGTCAGCACTTTAATTCATACGCACAAATGTGTTACATGCCGAGCAGCACAGTATTATGTCCTAATCTGGGTGAATGTACTCAAGCCTGTTAATTAAACTGTCAAACACTGTTAATCTCGTGCTAAAGTATGCTAACCGCTGTGTAAATACCGCACAGTCAAACAATCCTGTGCAAATCTGTGTGATAACAATCAAAGTTATGCTATGTGGGGGTCAAACAAGTCCTGGGCCTGTAATCATCACCAGTAAATACTAAAAGAAAAACACTGCTAACAGAGCATGAAATTAAACATGAAGGAAGCCACAGCAGGAGGTGCATCCAAAAATTCACTTTCACTGTCCATGTTTTTCTACGGTCTGTGACTGTCCTTGCAGCTCAGCTCCACTATTGTCTTTGTCCTCCTCCTGGCTATTAATGTCTTCTCTGCAGAGAGGCGGGAGGAAGAGAGACGACGGGATCAGACAAGAGGACAGGTGACAAGTAGCTCAAGCCACGTCCACACTGAGGCCGTGTTCATCTAACCGGAACCTGAAACAACGCAGGGCTGTTTTTGATCTGAATTAGAGATGTCAGGATACCAGAGATTCAGAGAATATAATTGTGCATTAAAGCCGTTATCTGTTAAGGCAGCTTTATTTTGTTAAGCCAGGCTAGCTGCTGCTCATCTAGCTTTCATTCCTCGGTGTATTATTCTCTGTAACACGGTTTCTTTCATGTGTCTTTCTGCAAAGCTCGAACATGACACTGTGTTTTCTGTATCCACATTCTAAGCTCGCGTCGATAAAATCTGAGCATCTCATTTCATTTAGATGAAACAACAATAACTTTGTGATTAAATTTTACCAGCAACTACAGACAGAAAACACCACCTGTATCATGTTTCAGCATTTCAGACAGACAGACTGAAGAAAGAGATTCACTAAGAGACGATACACTGAGGATAGAAAACCACAAGAACAGCAGTTATCTACGTGCAAAACTGAAACGCAGAAGAGACGAATAATAATAATAATGTAATAGAAATGTAACTTTTACACAAGTCAGAGGTATTTCAAAAAAAGAAATAAAAAGGAAATCTCATACAGATTCACTGAACCGATGCTTCTGGGACATTTCTTTTAGTGTCCTTCGCTTTTCATGTGGAACTAATAATAAACAGACTGTTTCAGGGTGAGAGGATTAACTAGTCATGCCATTGTGCCCTGCAGGTGAAAAGCAGTTTCCTGCTGTGGTGTGTGTTTGATTAGAGATGTGTATGGATATCTATCCCAGAATGCCAAGAGCATGACTGACAATAAGAACATATAAACAGAACGGTCTGTCACACAGGTTTGTTTAAAGTGACCTATTACGGTAAAATGGATTCTTACTTCAGGTATGATGACTTAAGCTCAACAGTATGAGCTCACAGCTTTTATTTTGTTGAATACAACAGGATCGCTGAACAGGCTCAAGTTGGTACAGCTGACAAATTTCAACAGCAACAACAAGATCCTGCCTGCATTTGGAAATGAACCCTGAAGTGACGCAGTTACTGGTGCTACATGATTAAAACAACCTAAAATAAGGCTGGGTGATATGGGCAAAATTTTCTAGTATGATATAGATCATTTTATATCTCGATAACAATAAATATCCCGTTAATAATGTATATCCCGATATAGCATGTTTTCTGATAATTCAATATATAAATAGTTTATATGAAATAACCACATGGTAAAGCCTATTTTGTATACTTCTGTGTGAATTCAATATTTTACAAATGAAAAGTACTGAGTATTTTAACATTTTATGAACTTGAGCGCAAAATGAACATAACAGTTTTAAGTGAAATTATAGAGAAAAAAATAAATAAATATAGGCCTAGCCTATAAAAAATACATACGATAGACATTTTTTGGTGATATATATCTTCATATTGCCCATCCCTAACCTAAACCATAACAACTAAAGTAATATGTACATAAAATAACAGATAGTAACTGTACATTTAAAAACAAAGTATTCAAAAACAAGGAAGAAAAAAATGATATATTTAAAAAGAAAAATAAGAAATCTAAAAATTAAATATGAATTGAAAATAAAATATTAACAACAATAATAGTATTAATAATATTAGGAATAATCATAATAAATATAAATACATACATAAAAATTTAATTAATGAAATTAATCCACACAGCAGATTCCCAGCACCTTCTTCCCAATCACAGTCTTAATTCAGACAGGTTTAATTTAGCGTCGAAGGCTCAATAATAGCACAACAAACAAGCCTGCACACCTGTACGGTCCAGACCAGCAGACAGCAGCTGGCTCTGGTCACAGGGGAGCGGATCCCTGAGTAAGCTACAGCCTACATGGACTCACCCATGTAGCAAGGAATTAAGCTAATCAGCAACATTGACCTGAAGTAGCACTGCTGCTAGAAGCAACTTTAAGCTTACAACCGCTCTGCTTCTTCTACCAAACTGCAGCACAAAGAGCCATTTTACAGGAGACACAACAACGACACATCTGTAGTCTGTTATTCACAAACCTTGAGGTTAAAAACACCAAATAAACAAGGTTATCTGAATGCAGAGCTTAAAAATAGAGCAGTTAAGGCTCCTCTGCTGTCCAAAGACATTTCTAACTGAGCAGAATGAAGCTGTGACCAGCAGAGCGTTAAACGGCCTGCTGCCATCACCATCATCACCACCGCCGCCGCTGCTGTTGCTGGAGGCTTGAGGGACGGCCAGCCGACCAGCAGACAGCCCACCAAGGTCAACTGTCATGTGGAGTCTTGAGCAGGCGCTAACGGTCGCAACAACAGTATGCAGGACCACGACGACGGGAGAGCAGCGGTGTGAAGAGCACCAGGTCAAATCAAACACACACTGCTGGGGGTGTGTGTGTGGCTGACTAATTAATGAAAGTAAATATTGGCCTTGGAGACAGCACACAGGGAAGGTGTGAATATATACATATATATGTGGGTCACTTCAGCTAGTCCACAAAACAATTCATTTTCAAAATGATCTCTGTGCACACAAGCGTTTTAGCATCGTGTTAGAAATAATCTCCATCCTACTAACACGCCTGAAAGCACATGTCACATGATCAGTCACATACACTGGGCATGCTAGACAGGAAGCAGATTGTTGTTGGTTGCATAGTTACAGAAAATACTACAGAGGAAGAAGAGCCATCTTTCCCACACATGTCACTCAAACAGAGACGAATTTAGCAGCAAAAATAAATATATTTTTCAAACACAGTTACAAAAAAAGATTTTTTATTTACAGTAGCCACCAACATAGATAGTCCAATACTACTAGGCTGCTTTACAAAAATAAACAGTTTACTACATTATGGGTCTCTTAACGCGTGTCTCACTGGTTTCCCCTTGGTTTCGTTGTTGTCACACTCTTAGCTCTACCGGGTGGCTTAAGCTTTGTTCGTTTACAGTTTCTTTGTGAACTTCACAATAGTTCTGCATAACAAAACAAGCATACATAACAAAAGGAAGGCCCATGTTTACTGCACCCAAAACCGGCGCTCCATTTGGGGCTGATAAACGCCGCTGGACACAGGAATTGTTGCAAATCACTCGAATAATAGCTTGCCTCCTGCGCATGTAGGCTGTACGGAGTTTGTATGTTTTCTTCCGAAAGGGTCATGTCGTGACTGATAAGACCGAACGTGGGTGTTTGCGTCATCGTATTCAAAAGTCTCTGTTTCCACCCGTCGAGACTAAAACATAAAAAGTTTTCAAACTAAAATGGGGTCAGCAGCGTTTTCAAACGTCTCCGTTTTAGGGGTTCGAAAATGTCGGAGTAGTGCGGACGCTAGGTGTAAATGTAGTAAACGTTTTAAAACGAAAACACATTAGTGTGGATTTAACCTTAGTGGTCTTCAGTGACTATATAAAGTACGCCTCATGTGAACATGATAAGCTTGGGTGTTGCTGCAGTCTGCGACACAACTAAATGATCCTTTAACCTCCACATACAGAGTCGACTCATCTCTGCTTAAACCCCGTCAGCTCGGCACTGAAAGTCTGAACACCTCAAACTAGCTGACAAAGACAGCAGAAGTTTTGTTTGCCATCATTTGCCTGACGGGTTTATTTCTCTCTCTCTGACAGTCTGCAGACCTTTTACCCTTTCAGAGGAAAGAGGGAGAAGATACAGCCAGGAAGAATATCTTCAGCTGCATCTTTGTATGTGGTTAAATCCGGCTCACACACCATCAAATTACACAATCAGGGCTTGTAAACAAAAGTCACAAGGACTCACACGTAGCTAATTAAGTAGGCTGAGGTTTGGCAACTCGTCATCCTGCCCAGGTCAGAGGAAGTCAAAACAAAGTCAGACTCCAGTTTATAACCCTGAGCTGAATATGATAGCATCGTCTGTGCTCTTTGAGATACAATAATTCACCATTCTGATTTTAATACTGTTAATTAAATGTCAAGAACTAACTTGATATGATCTGCCCTTTATTCATTTAGCTGTACTTGGCTTTCCAAACAGAGGAACTACTGACTGTGAGTCATCATCCAAGTGTCATAAATTCTTTCTTTTTCTGTGGTCATTTCCTCAAATGACTGAACTACTTTCACTCCCAATGGGCCACATTGTATTTCTCTTAGAAGCCTGAAACTCACATATTGAAGCATTTATGCTACTTGAATACTGTTCTCACCCGCCAAAACACCCAATAACTAATGGAGTAAACACTCCAGGTTTCAAATAAAACATGCTTAATGTGAAGACACCCTTGAATAGGAACAAGGATAGAAGCTAACCTCAAAAATCTAACATCCCCAGTAGCTGGTGTATCCTATCCTGTATCAGTTCCTCAGCTTTCACATCAGACAGCTAGACGCTTTCGACCTCCATACGGCAGCTTGCTAGCAGCCAAAGTGTTTGCAAACACACACTTCTTAGCCACAAACATTAACAGCATTCATCTTGTTGCAGAGTGGTAATTTGCCAGCCTAATAAAAACACTACAGAGGATAAAAATGACCTCATACAGGAAACATTCATCTCAAAGACATTAACATGTCACGTTGTGTGAGACAGTTGTTTATAAGATGTTCTTAAAGAGGAGAGGAGAGTGTACAGACAAAGAGCAAAGCTAATTTTCCTTGCGTCATTTGCTAATTTGAATGTTGCGATGATTGTATATTCGCCTCTAGCAGCTAATGTGTGCTCCAACCGTGTCTCCATCACATAGTTTGTCCTCCAGAGAGCACTTACAAGTTTATTTGTCGACTGTATAATGTCCCAACAACTCAGTATATGCATTGGCCATAATTGTTAAATAACCAAATTCAAGGGATCCTTGTCAAAATTGTTTGTTCGTATTGAGTGGTTATGTTCAAAAATAAATATTGTATTATGTATTGTTATCAGGGTATTTTTAAAAAGGGTGGGTCCAATATTTTGGAGTTTTTTAGATCATTCTGTAGCTTCACAGTCAGCCGAACATTCAAAATTTGGTCAAAGTACGTATGTTTTAGTGTCAAAATGCTATTTACCCTTCAAGCCCTTTTCTAAAAAGCCGGGGAGAGGTTCCACGAGGGGATAACAAGAGAAAACAAGAGCATCATTGTGAATGGACTGTGGCACAATAATTGTTTTATCTTGTTTTCATAATCTTTGAAAGCCAAAATCGGAATGGAAAATGAAATTTGTCGCCCTAATTGATGGTATTAACAATGATAAAATCTTGTAGAAGAATGTATCACATTGTCTATTATTAGTACCACCTCTAATCCTTCTGAGAATTTACGCAACAACATTTTTAATGAACTTAAAAAGAAAGGACATCTCTTCTATAAATGTAAACGAGGGTTAGCTAACAGGGTTTCACTGATTGAATATGTCCAGTCATGCCTCTCACATGTCTCCTGTGTTGGGACAGACGGCTTCCTAGAGACAGCTGAGGGACAAAAATGGACTTTGGAGGAGGTGAGGAATAACAAGTTGGGACACTAATGAGACGTCGAGTGTGGCACTGTGCCAGAAAGACACACACACACACACACACACACACACACACACACACACACACACACACACACACACACACACACACACACACACACACACACACACACACAAATCCATATGGATGACATGTGCATCATGTATTTCAGATCCACGAGTCAATCTGTTTTTAGTCTGAGAGCCTGGGATGGGTGGATCCTGGTTGTGTTGCACAAGACAGACTATCATGATGCAACCAACATAATCTAATTGTAAATTGGCTTTATATAGCTTAACAAAGGATTTCACAATCTTAATCTAGGCTATATACTTCATTTGACTCTACAAAGAGGCTGTTAGGTGATGCATAATACTACATCTGCATCACCAAAAACAAATAAATATGTTTAAGGCTCAGTCTGACATTAAATAAATAACTAGAAGACTTTTTTTAAAAAAAGTATGACTTCTCAAGTTACACTACCTAAAACCTTTTATTGTCAGGTGATTTTTTTAGCTTGCTGTGGCACTTTCATCATCACACTCAGAGGCAAATTCAC
>CAKAOI010051399.1:66122-76357 GCA_916701655.1 Sebastiscus albofasciatus | reverse complement strand
TGGGTGGATCCTGGTTGTGTTGCACAAGACAGACTATCATGATGCAACCAACATAATCTAATTGTAAATTGGCTTTATATAGCTTAACAAAGGATTTCACAATCTTAATCTAGGCTATATACTTCATTTGACTCTACAAAGAGGCTGTTAGGTGATGCATAATACTACATCTGCATCACCAAAAACAAATAAATATGTTTAAGGCTCAGTCTCTCTCTCTCTCATCTGCAACCGCTTATCCCGTTAGGGGTCGCGGAAGGCTCAGTCTGACATTAAATAAATAACTAGAAGACTTTTTTTAAAAAAAAGTATGACTTCTCAAGTTACACTACCTAAAACCTTTTATTGTCAGGTGATTTTTTTAGCTTGCTGTGGCACTTTCATCATCACACTCAGGGGCAAATTCACAAAAGGATTAGTGGCTTTTGCGGCCACTAAATCAGTGCCAATAAGAAACTGTGTAAATCTCAAAGCACCCTCTTTGAAATGCACCACTAACTGCGCTCCCAAGCAAATAGCGTCTCAGTGCTCCTGTGCTCTTTGCACATATTTCAATTTGGTAACATGCATACATTTAGCACAAAATCTGCTTCCATCTCTGCAAATGAGCCTCACTGCAAAAGTTATTAGCGTCTTCAGAGAGTTGGCGGTAGCTGAAGCACATTCATAAGGGGTGTTTGTTTATTTATTTTGGGATGCAGTGACAGGATGCAATGATATCCTGTCACTGCGATTGTGAGTTGTATGATGAAAAATAAATGAATAAAGCTCCACTACATGTCATTTTTGAAAATACATGACGAAAAAAACAAACAAGATTTAAATAATCAATGAAGTTACGCTGCTGTGCATCATGCGTAAATACGTGCAGCACCTCTCTTAATGGGGAGACACACTTATTGCTGCGGTGGGATCATTGCAGGTATTTAATAATAAGCTCAAAAAAATTCTCAAATGTGTGAAAAAAACTCTTAAAATAATTTATTAATAATATTTAATAATAATTTAAATAATAATATAATAACAATAAATAATACATTTAATGATAATAAATAATTTATTTCACCCACATACATATGTGCTCTGCAGTGCCCGGGTGAATAATGGGCACAATTAAAGGAGGTAAATTAAATGAGCTTGAGTCGGACCCTTGCCCGGTCTACATGACCCGAGCCTGGCCCGATTAGACTTAAGTTAAGTACTACACACTACATGACTTTCAAAGTCGTCAAATCTCTGTACTGCTACACAACTTGCTGTCTTGTAATCAGGAGTCTTAAAGTCATTGTGGTTGGAGCTCACACACTACAAGATCTTTCACCAGGAGGAATCCCAGATGAGGTCTTCAAGCTATGTTTTGTCATGAAAACACATGTGAGAAATGCTCAGTAAATGACATGATACCATACACGAGACACACTGCTGATGTTGTTGTTAACACATGTTAACAAAAGCCTGTTCCACCGGTTTCCACACTCTTTTTTCCTCCCCCAGGTTTCCCATCAACCTGTGTCTCACGCTCTCATTGGCTGTAGCCCGTGGCCGGAGTCCCTGACAGGTCCAGATGTTTAGCATGATAGATATCTGGAATATGTCTGCGAGGCATCGGCGAGCCTCTCGCCTCGCGTCTTTGAGCAGTTCCAGCGCCGATGTGCGAGTGGCGAGCAAACGCTGATTTGCCTCTGATGTGGGGGTTTTGTCGGGGAGCTCCAAAAACTATCTGGGAGCAGAAAATCAGGTAGTGTAGTGTGAACTAGCACTAAGTGTATGCCGAGTGTCCTCTCAAATATGAATATATACTGTTTTTTCTTCCTCTTCTATGATAGTAAACTGAGTATCTTTGGGTTTTTTCTGCTGTCAGATAATAAGATTTTTCCCACAATGCACTGACTTTCTGAAGGTCAAATGATAAACAAAGACATTAACGTTTAATCAATAATGAAAATAATCATTAGTTGCAGCCCTGCACAAATTATTCTCATATACTGTATATCTTTCCTGGAGATGTTTGCCAGGCACATCCAGTAAAAACACTCAACTTTCGGGCATCAAGGTAATATGGAAATTGGTTACGGTGACTCCGACACACTTTCCTAGAGAGGTGACCTTGTGTGAAGCAGACGTACAGCAGTAGCACATGTCTGATTTAATGGAGGTCTGCAGAGCTTCTGGGCCATGCTGTTGAACTCCTTGGCATAGTTTCAGAGACATTATGCAGAGTATCGGTGAGAGAGCTCTCGTCTCTGTGAAGCGAGTTAATCAGTGGGCCGGGTGGGATTGCTCAACGACCCCTGCGTACGTTACACGGGGGCTGGTGGGAGGACGCCTGAGTGGAGCTGTTAGGTGGGGTTGACTCAGTCTAACCTTTGAAACTGTCCCACTGAGGGGAAGACTCGGAGGGAATAAGGAGACTGTTTATAGCTGTGTGGTAGCTGAACATTCAGCTTATAAAAAGATGGAGATAGTATAAAACCACAAACAAGATTTGGTGCATCCGTCCAAACATACATGAAGAGAACAAACTGTAATATAAAGATTAATTTTCTCACAACAAATCTAAAGAATATAGTTACAGTTTGCACATTTAGGGATGCAACTAATGAATATGTTCTTTATCAAGTAATCTACTGATCACAAGGAGTTACTGGGAGGGTTAGGGATCGTGTTGTGACTGGGTTTCACCTCCAGTCTCTATCTGCCACTTATAACATGACCTATTAACTAGGGTTGTCCTCAACCAAAGATATTCTTAGTCGACTAACACTCATACAATTCTGTCGGCTAATCGTTGATTTAATCAACAGATCTGCAAAACTGAGTTTCTCCACAAAGAATCACCACTTTAAATCTGGTGTTTACCAGAGATGTGTTCATAAGTTTCTTGGAAATCAGTCATTCAGCATGAAACAAGCAACAACAAAAAAAATCTACTAATCCTAGTAGACGAAAACAACCGATTAGTCGACTAATCCACTAAGAAGGGTCAGCTCTACTATTAACAATATAACCTGTGAATTGAGTTATTTCTTCCATCTTCTGTTGTTTGGAAAGACTTTCTGGAGAAGGCATTGAGTTGTTGGAGACTGGATTTGTTACCTGCTGTCTCAAAGAACAACAATGAACCATCAAGCTCATTATTATTAAAACTTCATTAATTAAATTGCACTATAATCACTACCTGAAAACAAATAGGAAGTGCATTTGGTACAGCTTCACATTTCATAGTTGCTTTTGAAATCTTGCCAAAAGATGAATCAATTCAATCTGCAATATAATAATATAAATCTATTTTAATATTATAAGTTCTCTTCTTCTTGATTTGTTATTGACTCACTCACAGTATGGAGAAGTATGACTGCCATTTCAGTCAAGTATTTTGGTGATCTTGTTGTTGCAAAGAATGGTTCAAATAAATGGGGAAAGAGGCACAAAAACACTGCAAAATAATGTTATTTAAGGCCATTTTTGAGAGCATTAGACCCCTCATTTCCACCTGAGCAACCCTTAATCTTTCCCTCTACAAACCAAGAGGCCTTCCAAGCCTTACACCTGTTCTTATGCTGCAATTCAACAACAAAAAATCCAACTTTAAAGCTAAATATGACACATATAAGGCTCTGCAGCATGACATTAGCTAATGAGTCTATTATCATAATGACAAAATGTAGTGACATTCCCAGCCATGAATCAGAATCAGAATCAGATCGTGTTTATTGCCAGGTATAAGAGGTATGCACTGGGAATTTGCTTTGGTTTTGTTGGTGCAAATAAGCATTATAATAACAAAAGAATAGATAAAAACGTTAGAATAAAAAAAAGTATATTCTACCAATATACAATATAAGCTATCAACAAAAATAAACATGATATAAACAGATAGTGCAAATATTGCAAGTTATGATGAGGAATTGAACCTTCACACCAAACACAAGTCGTTATTTCTCAACACAGAGCTGTTTCTGTGGCTGTGTTGTGATGGTTGCTGCAGGATTACCAGGGAGCCAGCTAGCTAGCTAGATGAATCAATTCAATCTGCAATATAATGATATAAATCTATTTTGATATTATTAGTCTCTTTCACTTGATTTGTTATTGACTCACTCACAGTATGGAGAAGCCATTTCTGTGCATGCAGATAGTCAAGTATTTGGTGATCTTGTTGTTGCAAAGAATGGTTCAAATACATGGGGAGAAAGGCACAATAACACTGCAAAATAATGTTATTTAAGGCCATTTTTGAGAGCATTAGACCCCTCATTTCCACCTGAGCAACCCTTAATCTCTCCCACTGCAAACCAAGAGGCCTTCCAAGCCTTACACCTGTTCTTATGCTGCAATTCAACTACACAAATCCAACTTTAAAGCTAAATATGACACATATAAGGCTCTGCATAGTGTCTTTCACTTGATCTGTTATCGACTCACTCACAGTATGACTGCCATTTCTGTGCATGCAGATATTCAAGTATTTTGGTGATCTTGTTGTTGCAAAGAATGGTTCAAAAACACTGCAAAATAAGGTTATTTAAGAGATTATTTGGAGAGTATTAGACCCCTCATTTCCACCTGAGCAACCCTTAATCTCTCCCACTACAAACCAAGAGGCCTTCCAAGCCTTACATCTGTTCTTATGCTGCAATTCAACAACAACAAATCCAACTTTAAAGCTAAATATGACACATATAAGGCTCTGCATAGTCTCTTTCACTTGATTTGTTAACCATTTCTGTGCATGCAGATAGTCAAGTATTTGGTGATCTTATTGTTGCAAAGAAAGGTTCAAATTAATGGGGAAAGAGGCACCAAAACACTGCAAAACAAGGTTATTACTAAATATTCAGCAGACACACACACATATAAGGCTCTGCAGCATGACATTAAGGAGTCTATTATCATGATGACAATGTGAAAATGTAGTGACATTCCCAGCCATGATGAGGAATTGAACCTCACACCAGACAAGAAGTGGTTATTTCTCAACACAGAGCTGTTTCTGTGGCTGTGTTGTGATGGTTGCTGCAGGATTACCAGCAGCTAGCTAATGCTAATGCTAACTAACTAGCTTAATTAGCTCCCATGCTACCCTGACAGCTAACTAGCTGGACCGGTTCGCCGGCGGCTGGTGACAACAAACCGGACTAACGTGTTTATCAGGGCGAGGTCTCAGAGGGGTAACGGGTGGGTTTACCGGTACCGGTTGTGTTTACCTTGTCGCTGATGTTGTCGGTGCTGTCGGTGTCTCCTCCTCCTCCTCCTCCTCCTCGCTTCCTCAGCTCCGTCATGTTTCTCTGGTTCTCCGCCGTTAATGTGTCACATAAGCCGAGTCCAGGGGGGAGGAAGAAGAAGGGGGATACAGATCCTGGGTGAGGGGTTAGGTGGGGGTCTCCAGATATAAAGTCCCGGTTCTGTCTGTAACAGCTCGGTATCCTCGGTATCCGTGATGAGAAGGTCAGCCCTCTCTGCTGGTAGTCAGCCTGCTGTCAGAGAGCCGCAGCGGAGCTCGAGAGGATCCTAACGGCTCTTCTGCTGCTGCTGCTGCGTGTGTTTGTTTATCACCGCAGTCTCTAGTCTCTCTCTCTCTCTCTCTCTCTCTCTCTCTCTCTCTGTCTCTCTCTCTCTCTCTGTGTGTCTCTCTCTCAGTCCCTCTCTCTGTCTCTCTCAGTCTCTCAGTCTGCCCCCTCCCACCACCTACAAGTCTTATATAGTCACGGCCAGCAGCTTCCGGGAGATACTTTCAGAGTAAAAGCTCTGCTGGGGGGACAAGTTGTTTCCCTTTATTTATTTATTTATTTATCTATTTATCTATTTATTTATGCATATATTTATTAAGTTAGTTAGTTATTTATTTATTTATTTATTTATGCATGTATTTATTAAGTTAGTTAGTTAGTTAGTTAGTTATTTTATTTATTTATTTAGTTAGTTAGTTATTTTATGTATTTATTTATGTATTTATGTATTTATTTATTTATTTATTCATTTATTTATTTAGTTTATTTAGTTAGTGAGTGAGTGAGTTACTTAGTTAGTTAGTTAGTTATCTTATTTATTTATTTATTTAGTTAGTTAGTTAGTTAGATAGTTAGTTTATTTAGTTAGTGAGTTAGTGAGTGAGTTACTTAGTTAGTTAGTTAGCTAGTTAGTTAGTTAGTTAGTTAGTTTATTTGTTTGTTTGTTTGTTTATTTAGTTATTTAGTTATTTAGTATAGTTTTTTAATATTTGTATTTATTTATACACACCCGAAAGACATAAAAAAGGTAAAATAGAAACACACAATAACACCAGTAGCTACACTTTAAATATCAGTGTTAAAAAATTCCTACTTGCTTCCATTTTATGTTCTACTCCACTACATTCAGTAGTTGCTTCCATTTATTTATGCATTTATTTAGTTAGTTGTTTATTTTTTATTTATTTACTTATTTTTTAAATTTTTTAATTTTTTTTATACACACCCAAAAGACATTCAAACGGTAAAATAGAAACATACAAACATACATCATCAGTAGCTACACTTTAAATATCAGTGTTCAAAAATGCTTCCATTTTTATGTTCTACTCCACTACATTCAGTAGTTGCTTCCATTTATTTGTTTATTTATTCATCACAACATAAACACAAATCACATGAAATAAATTAAATAGAATTATTTTATTATCATTTTATTTTATTTTATTAGAAAAGAATAATAGATTATATATATATAAAAAAACACAAAATCACCTGCACATTTTAAAAAAATCACATGAAATAATAGTAAGTAGTTTGAAAAAAAAAACTAACTTAAATACATTTATTAGAGTATTTACATTTGGTGTTGTTTCACTACAACTGTCATTTGCAACGTCTATAACTGTTTGAAACACCTAATTTCTTTTTTATCTAGAATTTAAATCCAAATACAAGTCAAAAGTGCCAAGCTACATTGAACACAATCTTTGCATCTATGTGTAAATGTAACCCAACCAGTTATTAGTATTCAAAATTGTACTTAAGTACTCTCATTTTTATTATCTGGGATGTTTTTTTTTTTTAATTACATGAAATAATCGTTTTAAAGCTCCACATGTGATCCTACCATTAACCCAACCAGGAAAAAATCTAAATATTTGTCAGAGCTTGCTGATAACAATCAATTTAGCTGTCTGTTCTATATCCAATTAATTCAATCCAATTCAAAGTCTCCCAGTGAGTGAAGTTATTCTGCTTGTTTTAAGGAGAGGTTTATTTTGAAGTGCAAGCCTCATAACTTCCGGTGTCAGTGTGTGTTTCTGTGTGTAACTTCACAGAGGTCTGCTGGTGCTGCTGCAGAGACAGACAGCTTCTCTGTCTCTGTCTGTCTCAGTCTGTCTCTCTCTGTCTCTGCTTCATGCTGCAGTAGACAGCTACCAGTAATAATAACCAGAGTCCCATATTAGACCCATTAAAGGTCTAATAATGTTCATGCATGATGCAATTATTGTGTTGCATTCAAGGGCCACACTGTAAAACACATCACCAACTTCAGTGTTTTATGTGCACTTTTTCCTCTTTTTTAAATTAGATTTTTGGACTTTTTTCCCAAACAAAATAAATTCTGCTGATAACTGTTTAACACTCATAAATAAATAGAAATAAAAAAAAAAATTAAAGGGGATAAATCATGTTCATCCAGACTCACAAACAGTTTCTTTCCCTGGGCCATACGGACACTGAACAAACAATAAATCTGTGCAATATTAATGCCCTGAATGTGAAATACATTTGATTGTGCAATATATCCTTTGATGCAATGTATACCTCAAGTGCAACTACCTTTGTTTACATTTCATTTATTACATCTACCTATTTTACAAGTGCAATTACCTCTGTTTACATTACATCTATTTGACCTATTCTATTCCTCTAGAGTAATACCTCTGTTTATATTTATTTATTTTTTACATCTGCTTTACCTGTTTTATTTGCTCTATAACTGTGTGTGTTTTACCTGTTATATGTTTTACCTGCCTCGTTTAGTCTTGTCAAATATTTTTTTTAAAGCACTGACCAGAAGTGGCAACAGTGAATCTCGTTGTATTTAATACAATGACAATAAAGCTTTCTATTTTATTCTATTCATTTTTAGGTTCATGCTTGTATTTTGGGTTTCTATTAGAAAATGTTTGCATGCTTTAATGTTAAAAAAACACATTATTTTTCTCATATTGTCTGCCTGAAACGCTCCGTTTTAGCGCATGTCTCTTTAAGACCTCCTCCTGAAAAAGCCCAGTCTGCTCTGATTGGCTTGAGAGGAAAATATGGAGCACCTTAGCAAAGGTAGTTCTCAAGCTGTGGGCGGTATATATTGTAATGAGACAGCATGTGACATAGGAAGGGGAGCCAAATCTGAGGGGTTGTTGAATCATGCCGTGTGTTCCAATACCCCATACTACCATACTATTTTTAGTATGCCAGAAAAAGATTTAATAAGTCCCAATACATAGTATGTCAAATGCAGTAAGCCAAAAGTACCAGCATGTCCTACTACAGTCCGGTCACATTTTGCAGTATATACAAGCCAGCATGCTTCACTGGCCATTCTGACCAACAATCCTCTGGATATATGAGCAAGAGGGTCAAAGTTCAAGGCACAATGTTAAGGGCAATTGAATGCATACTGCATGTAACAGTACATACTTTGTAAGGGCAGCTGCAGTACGTAAAAGTAAAAATAAGAAATATGCAATTTGGAATGTAGCCATGGTTGCACAGAGGATTGTGAGTCAGAATTGCCAGAAAAGCATGCTGGCTTACATCCTGCAAAATGTGACCGGATGTAGTAGGACATTCTGGTATTTTTGGCATACTGCATTTGACACTATATATTGTGACATACTAAATTGCATTCTGGCATACTAAATAGTATAGTAGTATGGGTATTGGAGCGCAGAGTGAGTTGTCTTTGTTGTCCCAGCAAACAGTTTATGCTCCAGAAACCGAAATGTGTGTGAACAAGCACTGAAAAAGAGAGTTTTTCATGATATGTACCCTTAAATAAACATGAACCATTACAGTTTAGTTTAAAACATGTTTTATGTATCAGTATTTGTTGATAAATCATCACCGAAACTGGTGTAGTAATTTGTGATCCAAATTTTTTCAGATTCCTTTATTTCCCTCAAATTAACAATTTATGCTCATAATTTACAAAAGATTACCCGAAACATCATGAAGAGAACTCGAAATTAGGGATTTCATGAGAAAAAGGCCGGAGAAAGTCAGAAGAAAATGTATGATAAAATGTCCAAAAAGTCAAAAATGTCCAAAAAATGTCCAACAAAATGTCCAAAAAAAGTCTGAAAAAAGTCTGAAAGAAGTCCAAAAATGTCTGGAAGGAGTCCAAAAATGTCTGAAAGGAGTCCAAAAAAAGTCTGAAAAATGTCTGAAAAATGTCCAAAAAAGTCTGAAAAATTACCAAAAAAAGTCTAAAAAATGTCAAAAAATTAGGGATGTCATAAGAAAAAGGCCAGAGAAAGTCAGAAGAAAATGTATGAAAACAGTCCGAAAAAAGTATCAGAAAAATATCTGAAATATGACCCAAAAAGGTCTGAAAATAGTAAAAAAAAAAAAATATCAGAAAAATTTCTAAGAAAAATGTCCAAAAAAGTCAAAAAATGTCCAAAAAATCTAAAAAAAAAATCTGAAAAATGTCCAAAAAAAATCTGAAAAAGTCCGAAAAATATCAGAAAAATGTCTAAAAAAAAGTCCCAAAAACTCTGAAAAATGTCCAAAAAATTAGGGATGACATAAGAAAAGGCCAGAAAAAGTCTGAAAAATGGCCAAAAAAATCAGAAAAATTTCAAAAAATTACTGAAAAAAATCTGAAAAAAATCCGCAAAATATCAGAAAAATGTCTAAAAAAATGTCCAAAAAAGTTAAAAAATGTCAAAAAAATAACTGAAAAAAATCCAAAAAATGTCAAAAAAAAATCTGAAAAAGTCCAAAAAAGTCAAAAAATGTCCAAAAAAAGTCAAAAAAATTCTGAAAAATGTCAATAAAAGTCTGAAAAATGTCCAAAACATTAGGGATGTCATAAGAGAAGGCCGAAAAAAGTCTGAAAAATGTCCGAAAAATCTCCAAAAAATGTCCAAAAAATAACTGAAAAAAATCCGAAAAATGTCCAAAAAAAATCTGAAAAAATCCGAAAAATGTCAAAAAAAGTCTGAAAAAAATCTGAAAAAAGTCCAAAAAAGTCTGAAAAATGTAAAAAAA
>CAKAOI010051399.1:0-66102 GCA_916701655.1 Sebastiscus albofasciatus | reverse complement strand
AAAAGTCAAAAAAATTCTGAAAAATGTCAATAAAAGTCTGAAAAATGTCCAAAACATTAGGGATGTCATAAGAGAAGGCCGAAAAAAGTCTGAAAAATCTCCAAAAAATCTCCAAAAAATGTCCAAAAAATAACTGAAAAAAATCCGAAAAATGTCCAAAAAAAATCTGAAAAAATCCGAAAAATGTCAAAAAAAGTCTGAAAAATTTCCAAAAGGTCAAAAAATGTCAAAAAATGACTGAAAAAAACCTGAAAAAATGTCCAAAAAAAAATCTGAAAAAAATCCGAAAAATATCAGAAAAATGTCTGAAAAAAGTCCAAAAAAATCTGAAAAAAGTCCAAAAAAGTCAGAAAAATGTCTAAAAAAATGTCCAAAAAAGTTAAAAAATGTCAAAAAAATAACTGAAAAAAATCCAAAAAATGTCAAAAAAAAATCTGAAAATGTCTAAAAATGTCCAAAAAAAGTCCAAACAATTCTGAAAAATGTCTATAAAAGTCTGAAAAATGTCCGAAAAATTAGGGATGTCATAAGAGAAGGCCGAAAAAAATCTGAAAAATGTCTGAAAAATCTCCAAAGAATGTCCAAAAAAAGTCTGAAAAAAATAGCAGAAAAATTGTCTAAAAATGTCCCCAAAAAATTCAGAAAAATCTCCAAAGAATGTCCGGAAAAAGTCCAAAAAAAATCTGAAAAATTGTCCAACAATGTCAAAAAATGTCAAAAAAAATCTGAAAAAGTCTGAAAAATATCAGAAAAAAATCTGAAAAAATGTCCAAAAAAAATCTGAAAAATGTCCAAAAAAAATCTGAAAAATATCTAAAAAAATGTCCAAAAGGTCAAAAAATGTCAAAAAATGACTGAAAAAAACCTGAAAAAATGTCCAAAAAAAATCTGAAAAAATCCGAAAAATATCAGAAAAATGTCTGAAAAAAGTCCAAAAAAATCTGAAAAAAGTCCAAAAAAGTCTGAAAAATGTAAAAAAAAAAAAAAAGTCTGAAAAATTTCCAAAAAAAGTCAAAAAATTCCCCAAATTACTGAAAAAAATCTGAAAAAATGTCCAAAAAAAATCCGAAAAAAATCCGAAAAATATCAGAAAAATGTCTAAAAAAATGTCCCAAAAAGTTAAAAAATGTCAAAAAAATAACTGAAAAAAATCCGAAAAATGTCAAAAAAAAATCTGAAAAAAATCCGAAAAATATCAGAAAAATGTCTAAAAAAATGTCCAAAAAAGTTAAAAAATGTCAAAAAAAAGTCTGAAAAATTTCCAAAAAGTCAAAAAATGTCAAAAAATGACTGAAAAAAACCCTGAAAAAATGTCCAAAAAAAATCTGAAAAAATCCGAAAAATATCAGAAAAATGTCTGAAAAAAGTCCAAAACATTCTGAAAAATGTCCATAAAAGTCTGAAAAATGACCAAAAAAAATCTGAAAAAAGTCCAAAAATGTCTGAAAATGTAAAAAAAAAAAAAAAAAAAGTCTGAAAAATTTCCAAAAGTCAAAAAATTTTAAAAAATTACTGAAAAAAATCTGAAAAAATGTCCAAAAAAAATCTGAAAAAAATCTGAAAAAATATCAGAAAAATGTCTGAAAAAATGTCCAAAAAAGTTAAAAAATGTCAAAAAAATAACTGAAAAAAATCCGAAAAATGTCCAAAAAAAAAATCTGAAAAAGTCCGAAAAATATCAGAAAAATGTCTAAAAAAAAATCCCAAAAAGTCTGAAAAATGTCAAAAAAAAGTCTGAAAAATTTCCAAAAAGTAAAAAAATGTCAAAAAATGACTAAAAAAACCCTGAAAAAATGTCCAAAAAAAATCTGAAAAAATCCGAAAAATATCAGAAAAATGTCTGAAAAAAGTAAAAAAAAAGTCAAAAAATGTCCAAAAAATAACTGAAAAAAATCCAAAAAATGTCAAAAAAAATCTGAAAAAAATCCGAAAAATATCAGAAAAATGTCTAAAAAAATGTCCAAAAAAGTTAAAAAATGTCAAAAAAATTAGGGATGTCATAAGAAAAAGGCCGGAGAAAGTCAGAAGAAAATTTATGAAAACAGTCCTAAAACAGTCTGAAAAATCTCCAAAGAATGTCTGAAAAAAGTCCAAAAAATATCAGAAAAATGACATAAAAAAGTTGGAAAAATTTCCCAAAAAAGTCTAAAAAATATCAGAAAAATGTCTGAAAAAGTCCAAAAAATCTCCAAAGAATGACCGAATCCATGTTGAAATCAGCAGGAGGAGACTAGTTAACGTTAGCTGTTAGCAGCTGGTCGGCAGCACAGTCCTGTTTGGCTAAATAACGGTAATAAAAGAGTGTATGTGGAAGTACATGGGATTTATTGTTTTGTTTTTGTTTTTTGGGTATTGTGACACAACAAATGAAATAATTGAGTCTGTTCTTTGGTGGTAAACAGCAATTATTTATTGAAATGAAATTAAAAGAATAAGTACCAGATCTATTGCGTTATTGTAACATTTTGTCTCTGTAAGGGGGTCGGGGGGAGGTTACTCTACTGTTTCTGCTCTTGGAGGATGTAGTGAACACAAATATACAAGGAACATTCAGCTATCACAGATTGCACACCAGATACTGTAGTAATGCAGTCTAATACGAGACCACCAAAATAATCCAAGAGTTTCTCTTTTTTTTTCTTCTTCTTCTTCTTCATTAGTCCTTAATTGTTTTTTTTCCCATAAAGAGTACAAAAGTCCACCCAGAGTTGGGGACACGATCTCCGGCTCTGTACACAAACCTGTCGCTCGGTCGAACTCATCAGACAATGCCTCCAAACAAAAAAGACAAAAAGAACAAAATATAATGCCGAGAACATGTACAATGCACTGACACAGAAAGTCAGCTGTGTTAATAGACATGCAACAAGTAACAAAACTTGCTGAAATCGCAATAATCATTAAAAAAAAAAAATCTAAAACCAGTTATAATTGCATAAATACTTTGTACAGTTCATTTATCCGCTGTGAAATGCACCTTTCTGTTAAAATGACAAACTGCATTCAATAAAAACCTGTGATTCCTCTCGACTTTTGTTTTTGTACACGTGAAGGTGCAAACGAACTCATGATTGATAGAAGCCGACTTCAGCGAGATGGCATGATTGCACTAATTTACAGTACGTAAATGCAGAATGATATAAGGACAATAACAAGAGTGCATATTATTATTTTAACATGGGGGGGTGAATATTAAAGTGTTTTCTTTCTTTTTTTTACATGTTTGAGACTCTGTGAGGAGGAGTAGTGGGAGACAAAAAGAAAACAGTTTTCTCTGGGAAAGAAAGAAAAAGCAGCACTTGAATGCAACGTTGTTGCCCACAGAACCACGAACAAAACAAACATGTATGAAGAGAGAGGAGGGCAACGAAAACACACATTGTACAGACTTTACATAAAAACAAAAACACTTTCTTAATGTCCGACTATTAAACCCAGCAGCAGCAGCAGCGTCCAGCAGAATAAAACGTGTTTTATGGTGATAAATTATGAACTTATATTCATGACTAATGTGCGTTTTCTGTTAGAAAAACATATGAATCCCCTCTGATATTAACGTGTCAACATGGCAGCCTTGTACGGAGGTCAATCTGTGCCAAAATGTTCGATCTTACTGAATATTTTACTGATTAAATGATCTTTTTGCTGTCGATTTTTACTGTTGTTTCGCCTGTTGTTTAACATAAACAGTGTCGGATCGATGAGGTTACGTTTGTGCTAGAATTTGAACATTTCTTAAGGTTTTAAACGTGCATTTTTTGCTATTAATTTGCATGTCAATATATTTTTTAGAACTGTTATTTTTGTTACAAGCACTTTAGCACAAAATGCAAAGATTGCGACTCTAAAATGGACAGTCAGTGACACTTCACTGGCACATCTTAAAGTAGTGACTTTTCAAGCAGATGCTCTTCTTCAGATTTGTCTGAAAAAAATGTCACTACTTTAAGATGTGCCAATAAATAAAAATAAATAAACCTTGTGTACATTTTTCATTGCTGTCTATTGGTCCAGCAGCTGCCTACCACGACCTTGTATGTGCACGACCACCTTACGCTGTCAGTCAGTGACACAATAGCAGAGATGATAACCAGACGAACTCACAACAAAAGCCTCAACAAATGAGAAACAGTGAACTTTGATGAATGTACAAAATCTGATTTTTGGCACAAATTAAACTTCATAGATTTATCCACACAAGTTTATATCTCTGACCTAATATTGACCCCCTAAAAAAAACAACAAAGTCATCTTATCTAAACCTTCAATCAACTAAATAAATCAGGATAACTGAAGTAAATCCTGAATTCAAGTAATTTCATCTTAAACTTGATCAAATTATGGATTTATTTATGAGTGTTATTTGTTTCCTTGGCATCCTTGATTATTATTAATATAGAATTATTAATTATGCATATAAACCAACAAAAACAGGATAAATTATTGTTGAAATATGAAACCATGATGTGGATTTAATGCTACAATGCTCACTCTAAATCTACGGACGCTTTCCTGCATTTGTACCAAAAAATAAAAAAAAAAAGTTAAAACAGCAGTTCAGTCCGACTGTCTCAACGTATTTCACCTTTTAGACAAAAGATATTTAGAAAATCTGAGCTGAGATGTTTTCCTGTTTGGACTGTTGGGGAATTTCATAATATGTGAATTAATGGTTGAAATAATTATTTACATCTTCTCCCACGTCTCTAATAATCTCTTTCTCTGACAGGCTGCTGCTGCAGTTTAACGTCTTCTCTAAGGACTGAGGATAAAGTGTGCGGAGTGCCACATGTGCTGTAATAATGCCACAGGGTCAGAGTGAAAGTCTGCAAGAGTAGAAACCAACAAGAGAATAAAAACCACAATATACACTAAGAGTCCCTTTTTTGTGTGCATTCAAAAAGCCGCTTTGACGCCGTACAGTAACTAAAATACATGAAAGAGACACGACGGAAAAGCGACATTAATTACGTGTGCGTTATTTTTAACCTAATTCATAGTTTATCAAAGATGAACTCTTTATGTTTTCTCTCTCTAGACAAAAAATAGGAAAACACAACGGAGTGATATGGTTTTAAAAATAAAATCTGAAATGATAACGTGTCCAGTTTTCAGACAGCAGCAACAACAACAACAAAAATCCTCCAAATGGGAATTCATATAAAGGACATAATAGATTAAAAAAATCATCAGAATTGATATATCAAAAACAATTTGGCGGAAGAAAGAAATCAGATAATAAATCTGTGTGTGATGGCGATGGCTTGACAAAATAAAACTTTGTAAACAATAAATGAAATTAAAAAAGAAAATCATTTTGCATAACTAGACCAACTAGTAAAGTCAACCCACAGACATTAATTATTGACATTCATATCCCTTCCTCTGGACTCGCCGTGACTCGTGACGCAGACTACACACAATCGTTTGTTTTTTTTAAAGCCAGGAGTGGTTAGTCACAACGCTATGTTACAGGCAAGTTGTTTTTTCTCATTGACCTTATCTTTTGTTCTGTGTTTGATCCTCGTAGAGTTAAAAAGGCCATGGTAAATATTTACAATATTAACAAGTTTGTCTTGCGGTGAAAGAGGAAAGGAGGTTTTCCCTGTTCTTGATCTCAAAGCAAAAATGGCGGGTGATTGATTCAAGCGTGCCGCGTCGAGGGTGCTTTTTGCTTTTTTTTCTCTCCTCCAGGTGAGTGCAGGTGGTAAAAGTGGTGATTGAGTTTTTTCTCCTCCTTCGCTGAGACGGCCGACATTCCCTCCTGTTGCAGTCTGTCAGTGTGTTACAGTACATGTGGTTACTGGACGTACGAGAGGATAAAGGGGTGGAGGGAGAGCGGGAGGTGTTCAGGGAACAACGAGGCAGTTGGAGGAATGAAATGCTCCTCAGCTCAGGTTGGAGTCCTCAGCAGGAGGAGGTGTTTTATTCCAGGTGGAGGTGGAGGTGGAGGAGGAGCTCAGTTTCTGCAGCCGTCCTCGGCGCTCCGCTCGTGTTGAAGGTTGTAGTAACAGTTCTGACAAACTCGCACCGGTGACGAGATCTTCAGCCGTTTGATCTCCGACTGGAAGCGACTGCACCTGCAGAACAAGAAGAGACCAGGTGGGATGTTTAGAAAATGGTAGGAAGGAAATACAGGTAACTAACGGGAGAAACACAGAGACATGAAAAGTAAGAATCTAAGACTACATCCACACTAATACACTACTAATACGATCTCTGTCCAGATGAGCGTTTTAGGGCTGTTTAGGGCTGAAAACACATATCACATGACCATTCACGTACACTGGGCATGTGCATGCCGGTGTAAACAGGAAGCACCGCGGTTGGTTGTTTAGTTGCAGAAAATATGACGAAGGATAACAGCAATTATGAAAAATAAGACCAGAGATTTGTTTGCTTGGACCGACGACGAGGTGGAGCTGTTACTGAAAGTAACACACGAGTATAAGGCAGCAGATGTTATGTTTTCTTCTGAAAAAGGTTCACGTGATAGGAGTGTGACAAATCAGAGAAGGACCCGTCATGACTGATAAGATCCAATCAAGAAGCGGACGTGGATGTCTGTTTTGCGCCCTCAAATTCATTGTTGTCAATGTAGACGCACAGCAGGCGCTCCGAAACGCGAGAGCGACGCCGGTGCCCCGAGATAGCGCTGCAGCGTGCGTAGGGCTGGCCCTTTGCTGCGGTCCAGACAAAAATGGAAGGAAAATACAAACATATACAGTCCTTTGGACCCCTTTAAATTTGATCACACTTATAATATAAGTAGAAGTGTATAAATGTAAATATATACGTATTCAAATTAAGTCAATGGAGTAAATCAACTTCTGATGTTTCCTCACAATAACCGTAATGACAAAGCAAGAAGAACATGTCTTAGAGACTTTCGCAAATGTATTAAAAACCCAAAAATAAAGTCTCTCATTTACAATCTCCTTTCCAAAGCCAGTGTGAATGAGCATACACAGCCCATAATAGTCATTTTGAATTGTTTGAACAGTACTCGACTTACTTTTGGCAGAAGAGCTGCCCGCAGTTCCTGCAGTGGTGGCGTCGCTCGGTGAGGGAGAAGCGAACCGCGCAGCCGGAGCAGCTGTCGACCACCTCGTCCTTCACCCAGTGGTCGGCCGCCGAACGGCCCGGCTGGTCGCTCACCGACCAGCTGAAGACACGACCGCGACCGTCGCCCACCAGGATCTTACTGTGGTCCCTGAAGAGAGGACGGGAGAGGGAGGAGAAGAATTCAGCAAGGACGTCTTCTGTAAAATATCTGCTTTGACTAGATTTGAATTGCGGCTTGTGTTCGATAGTATGGACAATATCTTCCATTTATTTAAAAGGAAATACAGTTTGTAGAAGAAGCTCTCCTGAAGAATCAAACGAATATTAAACTTTACAAAAATAAAGGAGTAATCTTAGTGAGTTTGGTGCGGGACACTCGGCTCTCTTACTTGGAGATGGCGAGGGATGTGATCTCGGCTGGCTGAGCGTTGTCCTTGCGATCAAAGGCCGTGTGCATGGTGAGTTTGCTCCGGAAGACCAGCTGGCGCTCCCATCTGTAGCCTGCGAACAAACAAAAATAAACACTTTAACACTGCGAGCAACACGCTGTCATCAGATCAGCGGAGAGTACTACTGAGGGATTTGTTTTGAGAAGAACCCCTGATGACCCCCGCTCCTCTGTCGTGTTTTCTAAACTGGATCAAGAGCTGATAAACAACATTTGTAATAATCTCTGGACACCCACCGGCCCTGAGCTGGTTGTACGTCCGTGCGTCCAAGGCGGAGGGCTGAAGAGGCTGCGGCGCTGAGCCCTGGCCTGGGTGAGCCGGGTAAGGGTGAGGATGAGGATGAGGGTGAGGGTGAGGATGAGGATGAGGATGAGGGACCTTCGTTTGGCCCTCAGAGTAGTTGACGAAGACAAAGCCGTCCTTCTCGTCGATGCTGAGGGTGTCTGACCAGCGGTGAGAGTCGTCAGAGCTGCTGTCCATCGACCACGAGGCTCCCGTTCGGGCTGAAGGACCTTAAAGAGATTTTAACGTCAGACATGTGAACGTGAGGTTCATGTCTGGTAAAAGGAAGTCTACTGTACATCCTCAGTAAAACAGACGTGGGAAATACAAGACACAAACACACTGCTGAAATCTGTATCCCAGAGCAGCGTTTATTCAGCTAAAACCAGCCAAACAGTGAGAACTGTTGATGAGAGGAGCTGTCTGTTGAGTACCTCTGGGTCTGTGGACGGCGCTGCCCGGTTGGCTGCCTCCACCCGTTGACGGGTTGCGCACTGCTTTGGGCTCCTGGCTCAGACTGGGCTCTTCTCCATCCGACTCGCTGCTGTCCTCCTCGCCGTTGTGAGGCTCGCCACCCTCTGAGACACGGAGAGAATTAGTAACTTCAATTCCCATCGTCAATTTATTGTGCAAATACTTACAAAAATAAAACAAAAGCAGGCAAAGAGAGGTGCACCAACAAGGTAGCTTATGTTTGTGGATGTGTCACTCATCATTTGGTGCAGCAGCTACTAATCAGTTGTTATTTATTTTTCTCCATTAGGACTCACCGATCTTCTCCTCACCACAGCAGTCAGGCACATCTGGCTCTACCGGCTCTGGAGCAGGGGTTTCTGGGACTTGGAGGAACTCCATTCTCCAGAACTACAAGAAATATTTAAAGGCAGGTTTAATTACACAGTTTAGTTAAACTAATGGAGCTTTCACCAGCTGTATAGGTAGTCGGAATCAGAGTCAAATCAATACTTTTGGTTTGTTTTTTATTTAGTCTGGTTCAGTTTCAAGGTGCTCAAATTATATTCTTGTTTTTAAGAAGACCTATCATGCATCAGCACAAAGCTGGACAAAAGCCTAACAAGTGAATACTTCTGTCTGCCACAGATACCACCATCAGTATGAGAGCTGTCAGTAAGATTAAAGTGGGCATGGTTACCCTGACGACGCCATCCGAGTGTCCGGTGACGATGACGTTCTGCGTGTCCCACTCGTTCATCTCCGACACGCAGCAGCACAGGATCTGCTGGCTGCGCCCCGTGAAGGTGTTGGCGCTGGCGATGGGGCTGCCGTTGATGCTCCACACGTGGATGTACGTGCCTGCACACGACACAATGTCTCCCTACACACACACACACACACACACACACACATTATGTTAGCTCATATTTACTGTAAAAGGAGTAAAAGTACATGTGATGTTCCTTCCAGAGTGACGGAGGACAAGCTCACCGTCAGTTCATTGATGCACAGAGCAGAGACGGGCGCCCGGTGTCCCCTGAGCTGCGTGACGAAGGAGAGCTTGTTGAGGTCCCAGATGATGCAGGTTCGATCCCGCGAGCCGCTGACAACAATGTGGTACGCCGACGACGCCGTCAGACACGTTACGGCGTCCGTGTGGCCGAGTAACGCCTACGATGAAACAGCGAAGACATTAGATGGACTCAACCATTTCCACCATCCACTCCAGGACCTTGTATCGGGTCTTGTTTGTGTGTTTACCTGTTTGAGCGTCAGCGACTTGGCCCTCTCCTTGGAGGTTCCCGTCTCCCACACACAGATGGCGGTGCTGGTGTTGCCGGTGATGACCAGCTTCAGGTTCGGACATATGGCACAGAGGATCTGACCCCACTCTGACAGACACTCGTACACTACTAAAGCCTGAAACAAGATCCAAGACTCAGATTAGACCGACGATAAATCGATTAGTTGTCAACTGTTAAATTAATCACCAACTATTAACCGATAATCGGTTTGAGTCATTTTTTAAGAAAAAAAAGCTTCTTAAATGTGAATATTTTCTGGTTTCTTTTACTCCTCTATGACAGTAAACTGAATAACAAGACATTTGAGGACGTCAGCTTGGGCTTTCACCATTTTCTGACATTTTATAGATCAAACGACGAATTAATTAATTGAGAAAATAATCAACAGATTAATCAAAAATAAAAATAATCATTAGTTGCAGCCCTAATTCAGATTAAAGATTGGTCTCAGAAGTGGAGGATTGGTTCATTCCGGCTGTTTGGGGCATCATTCTTTGTCTATATCAACCAACACTTTCACCCTGATCAACACCCAGCTGGCTGCGACCTTATAAAGCTTTTGAAAGCCCTGAGAAGATTTACAAATGTGGTGAATATGGTAATAAACCCACTATATCAGAGGAACTGCAGTACAGACTTGTGTAATGGCTGCTGCTGAAGAAATTGAGGGACCAGTAAAATGCAAAAAGTGCATTTTTATTCAAGCACCAGTAGGGGGAAACATTGTCTTTAATTACCTTTCACACTCATCTCAACGTCAAGGTTAAATAAGCAGGAAACCTACAGCAGTCCATGTTTCAATTCAGTAGTAATCTCTCTTACAATCTAGTTTCATTACAAGTAACTCTGAAAGAGGAGGTTAACATAAATACTTTATATAATCACATCATCAATACAGTTCGTATAGAATGAGGATTAAAAGAGCATGCTTGAGCAGAGGAGTTGTAAATCTCTGTTATAAGAACTGTTTCTGTTACCTTGTCAGATTCGTAGTTGGCCAGGCGGCAGCTGAGGTCGGCGTAGCCCCAGGCGAAGGTCTTGCTCCAGGTGGGGGGAACCAGGACTTTGTTTAGCTCCACAGCAACTATTCCCTTGTCGGTGCACACGATCTGTCCCACAGGCTCCTTCAGCTCTACACAACGGGAATCACAAAGACATATGTGAGTGCTGAGTCTAAAGGAAGGGAGTTGGTTCTGCACAGTGTGATGGGCACAGTGTGGCCCTTTTGTGAGCGTGTATGTGTGTTCATGTACCTTTGACCGGAGCTAGAGAAGGTCTGAGGTTGTCCAGGTGATGGAAGAAGATCTTATCGCTGTTGGAGCTCGGAGGAATGCTCGCTACGTCACCGTTGGCTTTACTGCGAACCCGTTTAGGAGGATGGGGCTTCTTAAACAGCTGAAACACACAAACACACATCAACAGTCAGTGAGTAAAGAAAAGGACTTTAACATCGACCACTGGCCACATGCTAATACAGTCTCGTTTTGTGGCTGATGAATCTCTCAATCTGTTATGAGGTTATACGGATGTTTCTGCACGTTTGTCCAGCAACCAATCACACTTTATATGTCTTGTTGTACTCTAGCAAGATTAAAAGACTACAGCGAAGCTAGCAGCCTGTGAGACTGTACTGATAGTTACTCAATAAACACTAACTGGTGGATGGATGGAAAAACAGAAAGACAACCACTAGTGAGAAAACAAATGTAAAGATTGGCCTGAGTGGCCTTGGCATGTTGAGGATGTTAGCTGCTGCAAATGTAGTTAAAAGCATAGCCTCCGGTGAGAAGGACAGTTCATATCTTTATTTTTTTAGAAGTATTGGTGCTAGTAACATTAGCATTATGACTAGTTGTACTACTATATCAGGGGTCAGCAACCTTTACTATCAAAAGAGCCATTTTAGGCAAAAAAAAAAAAAAATAAAATCTGTCTGTAGCTGCAAAACATGTGAGCATTGTGATGAAGGTAACACAGTTTATAGTCTAAGTATATAATATATAGGTCTAATGCAGTGAGGGCCAAAGTGCAAATGTACTACGGAGTATTAGGGCCACATTGAGGGGAAAAAAATCTGAGATTTTCAGAATGAAGTCATAATATTACGAGAAAAAAAGAAAATAACACGTAAAATTACTACTTTATAATATTATGACTTTTTTTTCTTAAACTTATGACTTTATTCTCAAACTTATGACTTTATTCTCGAAATCTCAGATTTATTATTTTTCCTCAATGTGGCCCTAACACTCCGTCGTACCGTCGAACCATAGACCTACAACAATGATAAATAAAAATTAAAATGTAAACAAAGAACAGTTATTCATTTCCATTTTTAAAAATCCACAGGGAGCCACTGGAGAGGAGCTAAAGCTGCAGTTTACAGACCCCTGTACTATATATACAAACTATCCCTTTAATCTGGCCTGAAGTAGTAGTTTCATGATATTAGCATCAGTAGCAGCGGTACAGCAGCAGTGTCTTCATCACGAGCCGGTATCCGACCTGTTTGGGGATTTGTCCGAAATTGTTGATGAAGCCGATGGTGGCCGTCTCTTTGAGCGGGTCGTTGATGTTGTAGATGTCCACCTGACCCTCGTAGAACAGGTGGTGGAAGACGTTGACCGCCTCCACGGCCGGCGGCCCCTGCTGCTTGTAGCCGAATATCAGGTCGATCCACTCGTGGAGGTGGGCCGACACGTAGTCGCACTCCAAAGCCTGCAGACCGACAGAAGTTAACATGTGCTCACTGAAACTCAACTCAACTAAACTGTCACACGAGTGAGTTCGTTTCCTACATCTCTGTGGACTCTGATGAACTCCCGCGGGTCGCCCTTGGCCCAAGGTGGCAGGATGACGTCACCCAGCTTGGTGCCGTTCTGCTTGGCACCTGAGACGTCAAACAACAGACAGAACATTAATATTCATGCACTCAATTATCACGCTCAGTTTGACTCGTGCTTTCACGAGCTGTTAACGTCCACGCTTCCCGATACTGACCCAGGTCGAAGTTGTTGGCGTTGAGCAAGAACTCAGGCAGATAGAAGAACTCGGGGATGAGCTCCTTGACGTCGGCCATGTTGTGTTTGGAGGCGGAGAGCCAGGCTTCACGCACACTGTGGAACATCCTGTCAGCCAGGTCAAAATGACCTCCCTGGTAATCACACACACACAGACACAAACAGACATTAGGTCCAGACACTTGAGAGCGTTTGTCAGTTTGTCGTCTGGGCTTTTATGTTAACTTACTGAAGTAAATTAATATTTTTTTTGTAGGTGCTAAAAGGATGAGAATATTTTCCATTAGTACTTAAAATCTACCAAAAGCAGAGGAAACACGTTGTGGCAGAGGAGGTTCATTTTGTTCTTTTTCCCTCTGTGTTGGACTGAAAACAACCATTCATCATCAGTAGTAAAACTGGTATTATCTTATTAAATAAGCCATTTATAACACTCAGTAACTGTGCTTAACGTCAGAACAACTTTCACATTTTCCAGTCTGAAATACACCCTCTGGGTCGTATGACATTTCAGAAAATGTCTTGACCGTGAGGAGTCTACGTGTAAGAGAGTTGAGATCAAACCTGAAGTCTGAGAAACGTCTGTGTGAAGGGCTCCATCCGGACCAGATACGAGGCTACGATCATGGCTGAGGAGTAGTGGGTGCCGTAGTGGTACGCTGGGGTTTCACCTGGTGGGACAGAAAACAACACATTCACTTAGAAAAGACCCCCAAAGACAAGACTTCATGTGAGACACACATGCACAACTTGAATATTATTATTCCTCCCAGTTATCTTCTGTTTGGTACCAGCAATTGATGCCTGCACAATATGGCAATAGTAGCCGGATCTTTTTCTTCAAGTCTTTACTCCGTGTCAATTTAACTTGAAATAATATAAATTGAAGTGATGGTTAAATGTTAAATGCAGTCTGTTGAATCATCTCACCGTTGGGGTCTTCCCAGTCCTTGTACCTCTTCTTGTACTGCGTCAGTCTGTCGTCAGTCTGGGCGCCCATCGGCTTGGCGAGGTTACGGAACGTCTTGGGGTTGTTCAGGTCCAGTTCCTGGTTAACAACGTTACCAAAAACAGGATTAATGAGGGAACGGGAAGCTGCTTTTCTTGTGGTTAACGCTGGTAATTGTTGTTGTTTACCTCTGAGTCGAAGTCGGCCAGGATCCAGGGGAAGACAGGGTACTGCATCAGGTCGTTGTAGGACCGTCCTGCCAGCGTATTCAGATGCATCAGGTACTGGAAATTACTGATCTCTCCTCGCTGGAAAAAGAGACGATAAACACATCAGTGAGGCTTATAATAGTGGGACACTTCTATATTTGTGTTGTTAAACTGAAGAGTCCAGGTTCTTACCTCCCATCTCTGAGTCACTGACTTTTCACCGACCAGCGTGCTGAGGAGCCCAGATCTGACAAACACCAGAACAGAGAGGATGTTTAGTTCAGTACTTTGCTGTTTTTCAGCATGCAGGCAGTGGAAAGTATTTAGTTGCAAAGCAATTGCTGCGTGTGATTTATGTAGGAAGGTCTTTTTCTTTCTTTTTCGCTGAGGTCTTTCATTTGATGAATTACTACAGAGACCCATATCCATTATTTAGGAAAATACATTTAACACAAAGATTAAAAACAAGTTAATAAATATAAATATATGTATCCGCAGATTCCATAAATCATCTCACAACCTGCAGAAAAGGTGCTGAATGAAACATTAAGCAGGTGTTTCGTTACCCTTGTTCCACGCTGGTGTTGGGCCTCTGGCCTGAAACTGACTCGGAGCTGTCAGCCAGTGAAGGCACCACCGCCAAGAACCTGCAAGGAATTAATGAGAAATATATTAAACAACAAACATACAGTTCCATTTGACTTATTAAACCCACCATACATCTGTTTGCATTAAAATGTATATTATTTTGTTAGATACCCCACCCATCCTCCCACCCCTCCTCTCCGCTTGTCTCCTTAAGTCCAGATCTTCACAAACATTTCTTTATGTTACACTTAAACCAGTGTAACCTGATAAAATGACTGGTATTACTGTGATATACTAAAAGAGGAACTATTGTTGTGACATGATGCTTTATGAGAGGCTTACACTCTATTCTCAGAAGATTTCATTTCAATATCCCACAGCAGTAATCTTTGTAAAAATCCCTCGTCCGCAAATACCCTGAATCCTGAATCAGTGCTGAATGGTACAGTAAAAACAAAATACCCAAGTATTTATAATGTAGAACTGCAGTATCTCTGAAATAAATAATAGTACTAAATCATTGCTTGTCATTTCTGTGGGCTGAAAAGAGAACAAAAGCTTTTTTATCAAAAGTTATTTCAAAGGCACAATGAGTAGGATTTTCCTAGAAAACAATGTATCTGCAGAGACCCTGCAACCCTCTGCCTGGATTTTCATATTTTGCTGTTTGGGACGTTTCTGGGCGTCAACCTCTGTAAAGAAAGTAGCGACCAGGTGCCAGATCGTGTCGTGAAGCTATGAAAATGTCGGACACAGCGCAGAAAAAAATGCAAATAAAGCAAGGCGAACCTCCAAGCGCACAAAGCACAACCGACAAAATCCTACTCATTGTGCCTTTAAGTATTCTTAAAGCAGCAGCGGCAGCTCAGCAGCATGCAGTGCGAGCTCTGTGTTTGTACTTGTATTCAGTACCTTTGGTAAACTTTGTTGCGGACTCCTTTCTGGAAGGCTAACAAGTAGTTTCTCCCGTCTGCAGAGAAGACCTCCACTGCCATGGGCTGAAAGATGACGACATACAATAATCAACACAAGCTGGTGAGTTAAAACACTAGACATATAAACTATAGACTATAAATGTCTAATATGGTGTGTATTGGTGCTGCAGCATGTGTGTGTGTAACCAAGTGTAGTATGTGCATGCTGACCTGCAGCAGGTAGCGTCTCTTGTGCACTTCCTTGATGTCCTCGTAGGCGAAGATGCTGCAGGTTCTCTTCAGTAGGCTCTGTCCTTGTCTCGCTCCTCTGGGGATGATGGCCTCGTGCAAACTGGACACAGACGACACACAGTGATACACTTATCAACTATATTACATTTTACATATAAAGCACTTGTATCTATCCTCAACCTTTCTGCAAATGCATCAAGAGATTACAGAGCTGCAGCAGATCCCATATCGTGCTCATTTTCAGGTTCATACTTGTATTTTGTGTTTCTACTAGAACATGTTTACATGCTGTAATGTTAAAAAAAAAAATATTTTGCTCATACTGTCTGTCTGAATATGCCTGTATTTAATGTCTGTCTGAAACGCTCCGTTTTAGCGCATTACAACGGAATTGCAATGGAATTTCGTTGCTAGGCAACAGCTTGGGTCCTTGTTTACTTCCTGTCAGCTGATGTCATTCACATACACTGCAACCAGAAATAAAACCAGGACACATTTGGAATATTTACATTTAAAACTGTGAAATGGTCTATATATTATATTATATTATATTATATAGTTGTGACATCACAAATTTACAGAAATCCTGACGGCTCATTTAAAGGCACAGTTTCTGAATACGGGCTGTGTGGATACTTTCACAGTATTTATACAGCACTTAAACCTGCTTTCTAATAAAAAAAAGACATAACATCACTTTTTACAATATGGGGCCTTTAACTAATAACTTTTATTATAAAGCACTGCTGTAATTATTTCAAGAAGTTATTCATTTAATATATGAAATATCCAAAATAATGTAAAATCTCATCATTAGTTTTTTTTCTTAATTGACCGATAAGCTAATTGAATCTTCATTTCAGCCCTGTAAGACACCATGTTTTGAGTGTATAGGGCCGTGTGGAGGCTAATGAGAGGGTAAAACACTTGAAGGGGAAACACAATGAAACCAAAGCAGCATCTGTTGGTTGTTTTCACGTCGTGTCTCAAAAGAGCAGACGGAGCAAGTTCTCTAAAAAAAGATAAATACGTCATATCTCTGCTGACTTTCACAACGCATGCTCTATCAGCAGCATTACATCACTCCAGCAGCAGAAACTCCCACTGCAGCGTCCGGAGGAATGATGTCATCTTTATTCAGGGAAGGAGAGTACAGTAACTGTGTCAGCTTCAAGATTAACGATGCAGCCCTGGTGTGAAGTCGTGATTCCCCTACAGGTGTTCAGACCGTGATGTGTGAAGTGACAGATGCAGAAGCGTGGGACCTACTTGGGGGGCAGCGTGTCGATGTCCCTGATCTCCCTGGACACGGTCATGGTGTAGCCGTCGATGACGTAGAAGTGCTCTTTACCAAACAGCAGCAGACCCTCGCTGGTGTCCAGACCCTGAACCCTGGCACAGCGGTACATGTGCTGAATCTGGAGCAGTGAAGGGAAGAAACAACAGAGCGTTAATTACCTAAAGTTTAGAGAAAGCAGTTTTCTAATAAAAAGTCACAAGCTTAAATTCCTCCAGGCAAAAATCTGTGAATGCCGAATAAATGAGAGACTTTCCTCTTACTCAGTAACTGCTGGTGAAATGGAACGGTGTTGACATGGAAGACTACAGCAGTGCTTGATTAAAAAGCTGGTGTGCCACAGTTACGTGACTGAGTTAGCGTGACTCAGAAATTTAAGTTAAAGGGATGGTTTGGATGTTTTGAAATGGGGTTGCATGAGGTATTTGTTATCTATGCTCTCTTCAAAGCCACCAGACTCCTTTGACAAAAACAGTAATTTTACCTCTCAGTACACGGGAGTTACTGGTCTACCGCTGCCTCGATCAGTTAGTTTGTTTGTGTCATTGTGTGACTTTGGTGTTTTAAACGCTTAGTTTGGATTCACCAAAGTCACACAATATCACAAACAAACTAACAGATCGAGGCAGCGATAGATCAGCAGGTCCCGTGTTCTACAGGGTGAAATTGCTGTTTTTGTCAATGGAGTCTGGTGGCTTTGAAGACAGCATAGATAACGGCTTCAGTTTCCTGTCGGAAAGGGCTGTCTGACAGGTAAAGTGGTGAAAATACTCTAAATATAGCGTACACTTAAACTGATATTGATTTTTTTAGGCGTCTAAAATCCGTTTTGCCGTTGCCGTCCACAGCAGTACGTTGCTTTGCTCCCGTGCTGGTACTCTAGCAAGTATGAAATTGGAGTTGGAAACATTGTGATTTAATTGTCCAGACGGCCTGACCTTCTCTCCCTCCTCCAGGAGGCGCAGCAGGGACGTGTTGTCGGTCCTCTGCTCCTCCTCGGGGCCTCCTGACTCCAACAGCTGCTCCTGAAGCTGCTCCTGACTGTCCTCGTCTGCCCCATCCGCCGTGGACCGGGACCTCTTCAGAGGAGCCTTCACCAGACCTGGAGAGCAACAGCACAGCAGCACGTTAGAGAGAGCCTTCAGGTGGAGCAACCAAGTTTTCTGAGTTACAAGAAAGTCTTGTCTGTGCACCTTTCACTCTGGCGATGGTGTCCTCTCCGTGCTCGGGCTCATGCTGCGTGGTCTCTCCCTCGGTGTTGTGCTCCACAGAGTGCTGGTACATGCCGGGGTTCCCAGACAGCAAACGAACGTAGTACTCCTTACTGTCGTAGCTGATGGCTCGCCGGTAACGTTGAGGCTTCTGGAGGAGGGGGTGGAAAACAGAGAAGAACAACTGACTCCATCACTACGAGGAAAACATCTTTGACTTGGGAAAGTTGGTATAAGTATAAGATTATAATAATTAGGAGTGTAAAAAAATATCGATACGCTTGAGTATCGCGATATATGATTCTCAAAAACACCATTTTTAGTTAATAGTTAAAAAAAACAGTTACATTCTTTTTATTTAGTTAATTTGTTTACCAAAAGAATAACTTATTTTACTCAGATTTTAGGTATATGGTGGTGTGTTCTTTATACTTTGACAGTTTTCCTAAAATTCGATTTAAAAAAATCGGAATATATCACAATATTTTGAATCATAACCCCTGTATCATGATATGTATCATATTGCCAGATTCTTGCCAATACGCAGCCCTAATAATGATATTCAAGAATGGTTTGACTGTGTATTATTGCAAATTCCCAAATAAATGTATGAAGGGGGGTTTCTGTAATAACTACAGCTGCACAGAACATCACAATCTGGTCCTTCAAAGTTAAATTATAATATTTAGTTTGACGTTGTATTGACTTAAAAGCAGAAGGATCTGGGATGATGTTCAATCATTTACATGCAAAAGAAATTACAAAATGTCACTCAGGGTTAGTTTTATCACGAGGATGTTCGTTCTCATATAATGTGACTTTCACATATGTGAGTAACAGTAATAACTTGGTGCACATGTAGAAGATCATTTTCTATCGTACAGTAGCCACGATGCATTTTCACACTTTATGCATTTTATTTTCTAGTGTATTTTATGAGAATGTATGGAAAACAACTTTGAAGTTACAGCGAAATATAAGTCCTGGGTCAACAGAACATAAACATGTTCACATGCAAATGAATATAAACATAGAAATTTCCCGTTCCTTGAACGTGGCAAATCGACAAACACCTTTCAACCTGCGAGCAACACGTAACACAGGGTGAGTTTTAAACAGGAACGCCGGCGTCAACTCCACAGCAAGTCAAAGCTTTTACTGCACGCTTGCAGAAAAAACAGAACTGTCAACTCATAGAGAGCACTGCAACCACAGCTTCCTCATTAATAGGATTCTCATTCTATCATGCAGTCACACCAGGCAGCAACGGGAGCTATATTATTTCATCCTATGGACTTCAGGAAGGTACCTGGTCTCGGTAAAGGACCCCAGCCAGAGCTGAGGGTACCAGGGGCACCGGAGGGGGAGAACAGAGCTGGAGGATGTAAAAAGAGGGACGAGGAGGAGGAGGAGGAGGAGGAGGAGGAGGAGGAGGAGGAGGAGGAGGAGGAGGGTGTTTAAATCAGTCAGTTGAAAACCCTGTTGACTTATTGGTAAAGTCTGTGCAGTAGAGATTAACACTGCAAAGGCCAGGGGCAATGCCATCTGGTACCATTATTATGAATTTTCCATATTTCCATATATATTTTTCTTTTTTTTGGTAATCTCTTTCAACAGCTACTGCCATTGACACTTTGAGCAAGGCAGGAAAGACACAACTGCTGAGCTGAAAGGCAAGCAAATGACTAGTAGTGGTTTTCAGCTGCAAGGCACGAGTGTCAGACTTTGTCCCTGAGCATGTTTTAATGATGTATCATGATGAAGCCTTGGGGACTTGTGGAGTTAATTATACTGGGTCGATTTATGAGCCAGGAATTTCCCCCCAGAAGGGTTGTGAAGAGTCTCATGAAGTCATGGCTGTTGCATCCAATTCTACAGAGCAAGTACTGTATGATGTGATCAATCAAGGGTCATCGGGACATTTACTGCAATCAATTGTACTCGGAAAAAAACGACCTCTGACACGGAAAAGTGCAATGAAGCGGTTATTCAAGTCGGAATTCCAAGACGGAAACTTGGGCAAGATTTATCTAGCCCAAGTTCGCCAACATAAACAAACCTGACGTCACGGCAACATGGCTGCGCAGATGCACAGGGATGCATTTAGATCGGAAGTCAGGAATTTCTCTGAATAAAATCATGCTCAACATGTAACAATGAGATGATGAATAGTGTTTTAAGAAGGCTGACATTAATACAAACCTAAAAGGACATATCTGTGAGTGTGAGCTATCTCTTTGTATCTTCCTCCTGACCAATGATAAATCACTGTGGAGTGAAGAGAGGCTCCCGTCGGCGAACAGAGAGGAGGGATTATTTGTCGAGCAAACAAAGCTAAATGTGTCTTGGCGGTGCCAGGAAAAGTGAGCCACCGGCTGTTGGTGTCGCTTCCTCGCATGACACCGACGAGCTCGTCCAAGAGCAGCTCTATTTCAGGACAGATATTCTCACAAGTTCACTACTCTGCAGAGGATTGGTGAACGTTATGAAGGAAATCATTTCTAAAATATGAATTTGTGGGATAGAATATTTGCAGTCAAGGCTAATAAGTATTTTAAATACAGGTGTTTGTGTAAGCATATCCATTACTTCACACATCGTCCTTTACTTTGATTTAATAGTTTCATTTCAACCTTTCTCTTCTGCTGTTACGTCTGTTACTACAACAGGAAGGACAATGTCCTTCCTGAAGGAAACATCTACTAGGAGTCCCCTCATGTGAGCTCAAACTGCTGTGGAGGATCATGGGAACGTATTAATCCAGATTTAAAGCTGAACATACCTGTGCAGAGTTGGTGTTTGGCTCCATCTCAGGGATGTATGGGTAGTGGATGTAGAACATGTCATTACGGACCATCTTCTTCCTCATCCGGCACGGCCCCTCCGTCATCTCCAGCACAAACTTGTCCAGGTGTGAACCGATGGGCGGGCCCCAGAGGCCCCGTTCACGCAGCAGCTCGTATTCGATGGACGCCCACTCCTCCGTCACGTACTTGAGGGCGTTCTGCTGCCGCTGGGAGATGCAGGGAGGGATGAGGTGTGAGTGAATTTAAATATGTTACATGCAGTCACAACTGCTGCACCAGCCTATGAAAATGCACCCTTTACAACATTCAAAAAGTTATATCTGCTTAAAGTTACTACGAGGAACTTTCATTTTGTGTTGATTTTGGCGGCCCCTGTGGACAAAAGCTGTAGTGTTTCCAAACACCAGGGTCCCTTTAAAAAACCTCTCATTTAACTGCAGCAGGGTCTGACAGTCTGCCCCGCTCAGTCCTGGTTCTGGTTCTCCCGTGCCTCCCTACCCTCCGGCAAGACAAAGCAATACGGCCTGGGCCTGCAGCAGCATGGTGTCCACGTGGGCTGCTGATGCCGGGCGCAGAGCTCTCCAGCAGCGAAGCCGGATCTGGGTCTGAGCTGAAGGAGTTTCTGGTGAACCTGAATGATTTTGTTTGATTTCACAGGAATCTGACCCGGGGGCACCGATGACGAGTATTAATAATTACTATATAGAAACAGCCAATCTTCTCGCTGTTGGTCTCGTTTGCTTATGTAGGCCATATAGAAGAATCAGAATTAAATTGAGATTGTTCCATAACCAGTTAAAAGCTCCTCATAGTAACTTTAACTCTATCCATAGAGTAATGAGGGAAGTGTGTTACCTCCTGATATTCTTTGTACTGCATTGCCACCAGGTCTCGGACAACAGCGATGTGTGTGAACATCCACTGGAAAGTCTCCTGTTGATCAGAAATACAAGATGGTAACAAAGCTGACTAACACATACTTTATATATTGTGTGCATCGGCTACGGAGAGTCAGCTGTTTTAGTGTGTGTACCTGTGCTGACAGGCTGTTCTTGTTCAGGCTGTTCTCCCTCTTGTTGCGGCGGACGCCTGTCAGCTTGGAGAGGCCGAAGCCGCTGCTGACTCTGGACAGTTTGGACTGCGTCGCCGGCGCCACCGCCTCACCACGACTGATACACTTCTTCTCGTGGACTGAACAGCAGAGAAAAGAAAAATAAGCCATTTTAACAGTCACACTCACTTTCAAGCAAGACGAAGCAGAGGTAAGATGCTGACAAAATGAATGTATCATGTTTAATGTTTTTGCTTAACATTGCATCTGTGGTAAAAACTGCCAAACAAAGCAAATGTTATTCTGAATATCTGAGTAAAAGATAACAAAACAAACAGGTTTTGCAATATTTGTCTCCTAGATTTCTGTCTGTCTGCACGATATAATGAAGGTGAATTGGAACTACCAAAAAAAGGGAACACTTCATTACTTGACCAGATGTTTGCAAATTTAGAGAAAACTTATCAACAATATCTGGTAACTTGCCAAAATGTCTGGTTCAGCAGACTTGAGTCAAAACTTTGGCAGGAGACTGGTGGTAATTCACCGCTCTGCTTACATTAGCAAAACACTGATGAAGTGAGCAAGAGAAGCAGGAGGAGAGAGCTCACATCAGCAGTAATAGGCTCTATTGGCAGGGCTTCACATTTAAACATTTCCTTTGCAAAACAACAAGACGAGCTCCCAAACAGCTGATCTAGTGATGTAAACCTGGATAAGCCACAAACACTCACTCCTTTAGGGAAAACAGGAAACTGTAAATCCAACACAGATGATGTTCAGCTCAGGTCTGTGTGGTTTATATCTTTGTGTGTGTGTGTGTGTGTGTGTGTGTGTGTGTCCCTCACCCAGGTGGTTCTGCCAGCTCTTCAGTGCCGGCTCCTCCAGGGCTGGCCGGGCCGTGGCGATGTCCACGTGGCCTCTGTCGTTGCAGGGCAGAGACACTTTGAAAATGTCCTCAAGCATCTGGCGCTTGCTGTGCATCAGCTCCGTCCACACCCGGTTCACCGCCTTCAGCAGCAGCTGCCGCCCTGCAGAGGGAGGATAACAATCATTTTACATTACCAAGTCAGTCTGCTGTAATGACATCACAATACAGCGCTGTTGTGTGGCTGTCTAGTTTCTCATTAAATTAATTATCAGACTGGTATGAATTGCACTGCAGAAACAAATTTTCAAATTCAACGCCGTTATTATTTGCTGCACATTTGTAAAACACCTGACATATTCATTACAATACACCTCAAGTCTCCATGCAAACACCCACCAACACTTGTTCCAAAGCAAGCATTGAATAAGGGCTCTTTCACACCTATAGTTTGGTAGACCTGGTGCAATTCATTTGGTTCGGTTAGCGTTCACGTGTAAACAAATGGTCGCTCGTCTATTGGACAGAATATCCAAGTGAAACTCGCCGACACTTCCTGGTCTCAGAAAATAATGGAGCAACACCAAATGTATACATTTTTTGCGTTTTCTGGGTTGTTTTAGTGTTTCTATCAATCAAATATTTTAGAAGAAAGCGAGCAATATGAGCAGCTGACAGGACAGCGAGTTGTCGAGCATTTCATTCTTTGAGTGAGACGATACTGGAGGAGACGGCTGGTCCTGATGATTGAGAGATCATGATGAGTTGTCCTGGTTACACAGACAGCGAGCGAGGTATGGTGATCATAAGTTATAGATTTTAAAGCTATCATCCATTAAATCATATCGGTTCGGTTGTTTGGTCCGCACCAGAGTTTGAATGAGCTTTCACACCATGAAGTGCTCCAGGGTTTGGTTAAAACGGACCAAAAAGCTCAGGTGTGAAAAGCACTCTAACGTACACACAAACACATATATGCGCACCAAAACATGTTAAAATATATTACTTTTAAGAAGTGTTAAACCCCTGCAACAATTATATGGTGTTAGAGTCTGAATTATTCACAGTTTCACACATAATATCCCCTCATGTCATAAGGGGATTTGTTAAAAATTACAAATGAATTGAAAAGTAGCTCTTCAAACATGAGTAAGAAAAGGAAAAAAATCATTAAGAAAAATTGGAAGAAAATCCCATCCCACCGTATTTACGGAAAAAGACGGTTTCAAATAAGTACTGTACTGAACCAGACGTGTGTATTTCAAAGAGACATTTCTCTTCTTCTAAAATGTGTCTTTCTCACCAGAGGATATTTTTAGACGGTTGAAAAGAAACTCTCGACACCACACACACGTAATCAGTCAGCAAGGTTAAACACACTCACTGTCCACACTCCTACAGAAACAACACATAACAGTGTCTCACCCTCGCTGACGTCGTGGCTGTGCGCGGCGTCAGCCTCGTTCTCCGTGGGCATCATGACATGCCAGGTTGTCATCCTGGCCTCCGCCTCCAGACCGAAGCCCTCCACGCTGCTGCAGAGACAAACACACACAGTGACTTATAGTGCCAACCTGCCACGTAGAAACCTGGGGGGGGACAGTTAGGTTGTTTGGCTTCTCTGCAGCAGATGAGTCTGCTCTCTGTCGTCGTACCGTGTGTCGTGTTACAGCATATTGTGTCCCCAGCAGGGTAGGAAACTCAGTCTCTACCCACCTGCTGTACTTTTGGTAACTATCAGTACTTCTGGCAGGACACACACAAGCACAAAAAAAGACTTGCCACAATTTCACTCTAATGGCGTGTAAGTGGACACATCACTGTGACGGCGTATTAGGCCCATTGTATGTAAAAAAAGATAATAATTACAGAGCCGGGGGAGGGGGGTAATATTCAGAGAAAAAAACAACTGACTTTACGAGATTAAAGTTGTATATTTACAAGAAAAAAATATAATATTCACTGAGATTAAAGTGGTAAACTAGACTCACATATTTATGAGAAAAAAAATCAGTATGATGTTTTCTTCTGAAAAGGCCAATTCACAGCGATGTCTCCTCGAAGTCCAGATGCTTATGATAATATAGTGATTCCGGGCTACAATCACAAGTATTTCTTTATTGCTAATTCCGATTGCAAAGTATAATTTGATTAGGTCATCCATGCAAAGCGAAGTGATGTGGTTCCTTGACAAAAAAAAAAGAAGTATTTTTCTCATACATTTGTGACTTTAATCTCAGAGATATTAAAGTTTTTTTTAGGACCATTGTAAGTAAAAACAGAAATGATGGACACTATAATATTCTTTGAGATAATAAAGTCATACATTAACAAAAAAAAACCTCAGAAACTCTCTGAGATTAAAGTCACAAATCTCTGAGAAAAAAAAAAGATTATTTATTTTTTTTTGTCAAGGAACCAGATCGCTTCACTTTGCAAGGTTGACCTAATCAAATTATACTTTTTCAATTGGATTTAGCAATAAGGAAATACCCAGCCTTTTAACTCAGCCTATTCATAAGAAAGAAAACACACTGATTTCAGTTTGTTTTCTTATAAATTTACAACTTTAATGTCGGAAATTCTGAATTTTGTCTCTGAATATCACCCCCCTCCCCTGGCTCTGTACTTTTTTTTTTTTTTTTTTTTTTACATACAATGGTGCTAATATGCCGTCATACATCACAGTCTGAGTCAGAAAAAATAAAAAAGTAAAGATGTGAGACTGTGGTAAACTGGTGTTTTAGTTGAGGCAGAGTTGCTCAGAAATAATCTCATCGAGTTAAACGGACGGAGCTGAGGAACCGCTTAGTAGAACTATAAAACAAATTATGATCAAATATACTATAGAACAAAAATGGTGATTACATGCTCCTTCACAACACAGAAGAACTAACTTACCTAAACAGCTGTTAGCTAGGCTAACTAGTGGAACTCCTGATAAATCTCAAAACTGGATATAAATAAAATGTTTCTCTTGGTAGCGTGACTGTCTCTTCAATCTTATTTGATTTAGCCAGAAAACAAGTGATGATTTGCGTCTTCGCCAGATACATGTTTGTACATCCTCCACACTGAGATCACAGAAACCATGTGATGAGTCTGTTATGAATCATGCATGCTTCTCATAACCAAATGTAACACATGGGACAGATTTTTATCCAACATATCAAACAAAGAAGTCATGTAGCTCATTTACTGCTACATGTGAAAAATACCCTGCTATAGATCCTCCACCCCAGACCAGCCTCATGTCCACTTACCTCCCACTGTGCAGGCAGATGAAGCAGTGAGCCAGGCAGGCCACAAAGTCCTGGTCGTGGTTGCCCGGCCCGAGCACCAGGTTGCGGTTGACGGTCAGGACCCGCAGGGCGTCCAGCAGGGCCACCTGCTGAGCTACCGTCTTGTGGGCTCGACAGAGCTGGTAGAGCACCGTCCGGTTCAGACAGTGGTAGATGGTGTCGAGGGACAGACCCTGGGAGCGCCTCTTAGACTGGAGCAGGAGGAGAGGGAGGACAACAAACAGGTGGAGGAGGTTAGAGGGGAAGTGAATAAGAGACCTGGCATGTTGGTGGCTGTTTACACTGCTGTGCTCTGGATGTAGAGAAAGCTGCTGTGGAATTATTTCAGCAGAAAGAAGATTTGTTTGAGCAATCAGGGTTGAACCGGGCTAAGTCGTTAGAGGGCTGTGAATGTAGCTTTGTTATTCTAGCGTTGTTGCTGTTTCAGTGTCTGAGCAGAGAGCTGCTTAAGGACCTCAAGTGGAAACACATTTGTAAAAAGTAGGGCTGTCAATCAATTAAAATAGTTAATCGCGATTAATCGCAAATTAATCACATTTTTTATCTGTTCAAAATGTACCTTAAAGGGAGTCAAGTATTTAATTCTCTTATCAACATGGGAGTGGACAAATATGCTGCTTTATGCAAATGTATGTAGATATTTATTATTGTAAATCAATTAACAACACAAAACAATGACAGATATTGTCCAGAAACCCTCACAGGTACTGCATTTAGCATAAAACAATATGCTCCAATCATAACGTGACAAACTGCAGCCCAACAGGCAACAACAGCTGTCAGTGTGTCAGTGTCAGTGTGACTTGACTATGACTTGCCCCAAACTGCATGTGATTATCATAAAGTGGGCATGTCTGTAAAGGGGAGACTTTAAAGTCAATGGCCTACTATTTTTATATTATTTTATACTATTATATTCTGCAGTAACTATTTGACTTTTCATTGATATTACGTTCATTTGGCTGAAAAGTCTGCCTGCAAAAAACAGGATAAATAGATCAATAGACAGTTTCAAGGCCAAACCGAAGGAAGTCTGAGTCTCACTTAGTTTAAGAATTGGTTGAGGTTGTACACATGGACTGGGTACCTATATATTTCAAGTCAATTAAATGCCTCAGCATGAATGAAGTACATGGCCATCTTAATCACTAACAATCACCGGGATATTTCCAAGACACAAAGGCGCATTATGGCTTGAAAAATTAATTTCAGAGCATAATCTCCTAATCTTCTCACTTGCTCAGTTAGTGTGGAGAGAAGGGATTGCATAGAAAGTAGAATACAAAGTCCACACACATGACTTTAATTGGAAAAAGTCTCTGTACTTGTGTTTTTTTTTTTACTAATTTACTGGGGAGTAAAAACATAAATGATCATATATTTATGAAACTATCCCTTATCATTTTTGCATCTTGAAAAAAAATGCAAAAAATAAACTAAAAGTAAATATTTAGAAAAATTCCCATGCATCCAACTCCACATATAAAATACTGTATATACAGATATACACAGTAACAAACACACACCTGTCAGTCCTAAATGGACTAAGAGCTTCATATAATGTTTGTGCCTTTACAGGCTAACATGAGTATAAGTGCAGCCTGCAGTCAGAAGGATGCTGCTTATCTAATTTAATGCTGAGTGTGTTCACTGGTTACAGTAACCGGCAGAAGACTCACAGACGGTCTGTTTCATTTCTCCATCCAGTGCCGGCAGCACACAGACGCCTGGTGCATTTTGCTGGCTGTGATAAGTTTGTCTACTCTAAGTTGACTGTGGCACATAGCCAAACATCATTTCTGCCTCCAGCAACACTCTGCAGGTACACGAGGGGAAACTGGAAACTGCCTCAAAGAGATGCAGGAAATTCTTATTTCATTTCAGTAAAAAAGCAGCTCATTATTCCAAGTACGAAACTTCAGCAAGGCTTTAAAGAGTAACAGAAGTGTGCTCTTTTGCACCTGTAACAACACCCAACACGGATGTCACCGAGTCCTGGAGTGCACCTGTACTTAACTGCATCTAGATGAGAAGTTAAACTGCTGGAGGTCATCAAAGATACGATTTTCAGAGGGCGTTAAGTTACTCTTTAATAAGCCTTAATGTTTCTGAGCATTCCTTTAATGATCAGAATTGTTTTTAGCACAGCGTGACCGTGAATTTAACCAAACACTGCATTTACAGTTTATATTCTGTTAGGGCTGTACCGAATAGTGCAAAGCTTCATTCATAATGTTGACATTCAAATTCCAAAACCAACATTTAAATGCTGCGCTGCTTTTTTTGTTTATTGTCTATTCATTCTGTGTAAAGTATTTCTGCACAGTTGCAGATAAAGATCAGGCTACACTAATATTATTAGTGTTATACTATTTGTAGAATTAGATTCCAGTGGTGGCTGCGTAGGATTGTTTTCAATAACTCCAGAGCATTCAAAAAGTCAAAATGTATTGAAAAAAGATAGATGCTATCATTTCAAAAATTCACAACATATTCAGTTTCAATCCAGATTTGTTGGCGTTTAGTCTTTTAAAAACAAACTTTCACAGCGGTCAAAAACTGTTTACTCTCCCGCACGTACCTGTATTAACGGGACGGTTTAGCAACAATCTAAAAGCACCATAAATTACATTTATATAACCACAATAACAACAAATATTTTTTTATATTACGACAGACATTTGAAGCTTGATTCAAAACCCTCAATAGAAGCTTTGAATGTTTAAAAAATGACATTTGGTACACCCTTTGGTATAATCTATGACAACTATCTAGCTAAAACTGACTTAAATTGTTTGTCTGAGCTTGATAACTTGAGCAAACAGAGGTTGTAATTATGACAGATATGTATGAATTCTATTAAACCATTTGGGTTAATCTGTCCACTGTGGACCTTCAGGAATATTTGAAGTGCAGTTTTGGGTTGTACCTGTCCTATGAGCTGCACGATAAAGTCCACCACCAGCTTGGAGTCCTTGTTGAACATGCCCTGCCACAGCTTGTCCACCACCCGCTGGGTGAAGTAGAAGACGTTGTTGACCAGGATCTGATAACTGCCTCCACTGCTGAGGGGCAGAGAGGCGTCTTCACCTGAACAGAGAACAGCAGCAACAGAGGCCGTTAGCTGCCATTTACAATGTCTGATATGAAACTGAAGGATCTTACAGTAGAATCACATTAACCAAACAAAAGTAACTTCACTGGTTTCAAAGATCGATTGTAAGTATAGCATTTTGAGACTTGTAGGAATAATATTCTAGGATATAGTCCTATGTATTTAGCAACAGACATTACCTTCCAGATTAACCAACATAGCGGGCTGACATCAATATGTGTTGCATGTGTTTTGTTTTCTTTATCATGTTATAAGTTATGTTCTATAAAACAAGCTGAAACGTAGGTCACTAGCTCAGATACATTTACAGATCAGAGGTGACGTGTTCAAAGGACAAAAACATATCAAATATATATTTTGCTAATTGTTTTATAATTCATATTTGATAAAAAAACAGACTGCAGACTATAGACTAAATAAAACACAAGCAGCCATGTAAGATGCTTGCTGTTCTCTGGGCTTCAGACTGTGATTTGCTGACTCATGACGCAGCCATCAGAGCATCTCACAGAGCATCTCACAGAGCCAACTAAGAAATTGGTCCAAGCTGTCCTGCAGCATGCTCACCGGGCCACTTTCTGCCTAATCAGCAGCTATTTTTGTTAAAAGCCGAACACTGTAAAATTAAAGGGACAGTTCAGTTGTTTTGAAGTGGGGTTGTATGAGGTACTTATCCATAGTGTATTACCTACAGCAGACGGCGGTTAGCACGCCTCCAGTTTGGAGAAACAGACAGGAGTACCAGTACGGGAGCAAAGCAATGTACTGCTGTGGACGGGGGCAGCAGGAAAACAGATTTTAAACACCTAAAAAATCAATATCAATTTAAGTGTACGCTATATTTAGAATATTTTTACCCTTTACCTTGCTGTCAGAAAGTCTTTTCCAACGGGGAACTGAAGCCGTTATCTATACTCTCTTCAAAGCCACCAGACTTCATTGACAAAAACAGTAATTATTCCTCGCAGAACACAGGAGTTGCTGGTCTTTGGTGTTTTAAAGCTTTAGTTCAGATTAACCGAAGTCACACGATAACACAAACAAACTATCCGATTAAGGCAGGGGTAGAACAGCAACTCACGTGTTCCGTTAGGTAAAATTACTGTTTTTGTCAATGGAGTCTGGTGGCTTTGAAGAGAGCAGAGATTACAGTTTCAGTTCCCCGTCTGAAAGGGCTGTCTGACAGCAAGGTAAAGCTGTGAAAATACTCTAAATATAGCGTACACTTAAATTAATATTGGTATTTTTAGGTGTCCATCACTGCTGCCCCCGTCCACAGCAGTACATTGGTTTGCTCCCGTGCTGGTACTCCTGTCTGTTTCTCTAAACTGGCACACAGTACCTGGGTAAGTACCTCATACAACCTCACTTTCAAAAATCCAAACTATCCCTTTAATGTAAGATGAGACATCAGTGAGCTGCATGAGTAAATGTTAGTTTATGTTTATAAAACTATAGATTACTTGAAAACAATGAAGTTTGCAGGTGTTAGGTAAACAACAAATTATAAACTGAGGCTTGGTCCCTCTGTATGAGGGGTTTGAGGACTTAGTTCTGACCTAGAAGGACATCAGCAGCCAAAAGATGCTCCATGACACCGTCCAGGATGTTGGACTGAAACTCCTTCTGCTGAGTTCTGGTTGAGCGCTCCGGGGAGGCCTGGCACCAGAAAACACATATTTAGAACCATGATTTATTAAGAGTTATGATGGGTAAACATGTTTGCTCTCTTTTAAAATCAAGTTATCAATCGACACCGCCGCCGTCGCCCTGGTTACGTCCTCACCTCCAGCAGCAGGTCAATGATGGGCGTCTGCTTGCTGGCCGGCGTCATGCAGAGGTTGTCCATGATCAGGACCCTCATGAAGTCAAAGACGTACTTCTTGGCCGGGTGGTTGGTCAGGGACGTCTTGGAGCCCACGTTACAGTATTCAGACTGGCTGCGGTTCATGCCCGAGTCCCCAGCGAAGGCCTTGAACTCCTCGGTGGGAGACCCCGCCTCGTCGTCCAAATCACTGACCTGGAACAGATGGAAGGGACGATTTATCAGTAGTTTCAAGATTTTTTTTACAGGACAGCACTTCAGCATGGTCCAGGATACAAATAATGACATTATATTACAGAAAAGATATCAAATATCTGTATTTTCCAATCCTACAGTGCAGCCTTGTTTCTTCCACATTCTTGTTGCTGTTTTTATTTGTGGTTCTGGCATTTTTTTTTACTAACAAGCAATTATCTTCTTAAACGGTCTGAAAACACATTTTCCTCTGAGAAAAACTGCAGTGTCTAGCACTTTGTTCTGGAAACTGCAGTACTCAAGGCAACGGTGCCAATGGTTTCAAAGGGACAATAAGTTACCGTTTTTATTGCCCCGTAGGAGAGAATCACAATATATCTGCAGCGGGTTGATAGGGTTACTGATCAATACCTGCGATTACTTGCTCTGGTGATGAAATTTTTAGCTTTTAAAACACAATTTCAGACCCATTTCCTCCTCCTGCGCTTGAATTTAATGTCTTGAGACAAGAGATTTGTGCAGGAGAAGGTGCTTCATCTCCTTCTAGTAGCCAGTAAAGGTCACAAGTTTTTTATTGCTTCGGGAAACAATGTCCAACCTTACCATCTCAGAGTAGGGCCGGATGTTGAAAGGGAAGACAGTAGCCGCCAGGGCACAGAGGAACTCGGCGCTGTGCCACATTGGTGCCAGGTCGGGCACGTTGTGGTAAAGATATCGAAAGAACTGCATGAGGGTGACCGGGTACTCCCTCAGCCAGGAGCCCTCCTCCTCTGACTGCCACGGCTGGAAAAGAGACAAGAAAACAAATCAAGCACCGACTCGACAGAATCGTTTTCATTCAGACTTCATATCTAGAAGCAGTGGAAGTTTTTCAGCTCAAATCTCAAGTCTGGTTTGGAGGATCTCAGTGAAGAGGAACTCGCTCATCAACAGCCTGTGCTGCGAGTGAGAGTGAGGTGTTTAGTTCCCAGGAGGTCGAGCGAAGCCTTTCGGCAGCTGTGAGATTCACAGAGAAACTCCCGGGTGTGAGTGTGTGTGGATGAGCGAGGATGAGGATGAAAACAGCATGTGTGCCGAGTCATTTTTGTTGGATTAATGGAGCTTAAAAAGACACCTTTATAAAGAATCCAGGCAGCAGCTGCTGGGAAATCCACTTAAAAAGGACTAATGAACAAGAGAAACCTCCGACGTGTGAGAGTTTTCTAAGACGTACACTCTCTGTTTTCAAAAGTAATCGGCTTGTAGGAAAAGGTGTTGGATTTAATTAGTCAAATTATGAGTAAAGAGGTTTCTCTTGAGCCTTAAAGGAACAGTGTGTAGCATTTGGGGGAATCTATTAGCAGAAATGGAATATAATATTCGTAACTATGTTTTCATTAGTGTATTATGACCTGAAACTAAGAATCGTTGTGTTTTCGTTAGCTTAGAATGAGCCGTTTATATCTATATAGGGGGCTGGTCCTCTCCACGGAGTCCGCCCTGTTTCTACAGTAGCTCAGAACGGACAAACCAAACTTTCCTGTTTTTATGCACTTCTTGAAGATGCATTTAAAAAGGACTTGTGACAGCCCAGAGTCTTTCACAGTGTAGTTCTAAAGGCTGGTTCTCACCAGGTTGAGCATGCTGCGCAGCATGGCCAGCAGCAGGAAGGCTGCCTCAGTGTACACATTGTGGATGGAGCCCACGAGAGTCCCGCTGGAGGCCGGTATGCCAAAGATGAACGTCCAGATGGAGTCCAGGTCAAACTGAGAGGACAAACACACACTGGGGTAATACACAGTCACATCAACACACTACATATTATTATATGCTACTACTGACAGTGATGCACAGTTGAACAAGCTGCTAGTGTGTTCTTCCACCTATGTGTTGTTTTTACAGCTTAAACCTGCTACTATCTGTATATCTGACATCAAGAACTTAGTTTTTCATGTGGTTTACAGCAGCAATTGATGAATTTCAGCTTTTTCTACTGATTTTTAGTTAATCATGCTGGAAAAGTGGGTATAGTAGCAGGACCTTTTTTTTTTTAAGGGTGATGACATCATAAAATGTGAAGACAGATATTCAAAGCTTCATTCAAAAACCTCAATAGAAGCTTTGAATGTATAATAATGACATTCGGTACAGCCCTACTCAATATACAGTCAGACTCTGATGGCTATTGAGCTGTCAGAGACCGTTATTGCCGGCAAATTTGACTCACTGTTTTACTAAATGTATGCAATTTTATTATATGCTTCAAATGCAGCAAGGTTCCCATTATTCACTACAGCATTCCCACAGAAGAATTATTTTGAAAAATTAAGCTTAATTTGAGAAATACATGATTTAAGACATTAAAGTCTGATTTTTAAAATTCATATGTACTGATTTTAGTGTATAGCACTTGAGAAATATTGCTTATAGATTCAGAACAAACTGGGCAGATCTATCAGTATTAGTAGAAGAAAAAAGGTTGGGTATACTAACATGTACCTGCAGGCTGTCCGGCAGCTCTGTGACGGGCTGCTGCAGGAACAGCGCCATGAGCAGGAAGTAGAGCTCCGGCACGTTGGTGTGTTTGGGCAGCAGCGTCTGCAGCACGGGTAATCCTGGGAAGTGGCAGGCATCCCGGTTGATCTCTCGCAACGTGGAGCGCCCACCAGCACTGCGGCCCACGTTGAAGCCTAGAGAAAGGGAGGATGGAGAGTTATATGTTAATAATATAGCATGAAGGTCGACGGGTGGCGTTACCGCATACGCCCTCTGACTAAGGCATCTACTGGCAACTCTGAATAGTTGGGGCAGGGTTATCAACCCAGGACGGTAAGGCACTAGCAAAATAATTTACAGTAAAAGATAAGGATTTGGTTGAGCTGGACTACGGGCTTCATCCTGATAGCACACATTCTGACAATGCTACAGCAGTGGTAGTTCTGTTAGGCCATGTCACTACTCAGCGAGGTTTTCATAAGCAAGGTCAGTGGTTCTCAACCTGGAGCCTGGCGAGATGATATTGGTGAGGTTGTAATGTAGTTTAAGGAGGTGAAAAAAAGCTTATATTTATCTTAAAATCTTAATAATTAGAGCATAAAAAAGCCTGTATAGAGTGAATAAAGAATCATCATTTCCCAGGTTGAAAACCACTGAGCTCAGGAGGGACTACGGTCGCAGCAGCAGGGAGTGCAGGGAGGCAAAAAATGAGAAGACGAACCCTTGGCTGTGAGGCGCACAAACTGCGCAGCTTTGTGTTTACTGAACGAAGGCCAACTCCGACGGAAAGCGTTGCCAGAGTGAGGAGAGGCGTCTGCTGAGCCATATTACAACATACAGTATATACACTGCTCATTATCACTGCATGCTTCTGACTCTTGTGGTGAGGGAATGTTTAATTTAAAGAATAATTTGAGCTAATATCAAGCACACATCCTTGCAAGACAATTGCCTAAAATTCACTGAACTTCAGAGTTGATATTGTGTCTCAGATTTGGTTTGATTGACTGCCGCTCCAGGCTCTCTGCACTCACCCAGCACCGTGCCAATCTTATTGGTCAGGACGGAGTCGGTGTGGTCCAGCCAGCCTCCTCCACACAGGCCCTCCTTGAAGCGGTTGAGGATGGACTGGTTGGAGAGCAGCACCACCAGGATCCACAGAGCTGCCGTCACCGTGCTCGAGTGAAGGTGCTCCTCCATGAACATCAAGAGCCAATCAAAGCCCAGCGTCCGCACCAGCTCCTCACACGCCCTGCGAGGTAGAGACAGAGAGCACATGGGGTAAACCAACAGTCTACAGCCAGCGTTGCCTCTAAAAATGCAGTCTAATACCTATTTTTCATTATTATTTTAAGTAGCAATTGACATGTTTTTTGCTTTAACTCATCATTATGAAGTAAATGTTGATTGCACAATGTAAGGGCTGTAGAATAATGACTCCGTCGGTGTTTAGATTGGTTCCCTATAAGACTCACTTTCACTATGCAATTTTGTCCGCCACCGGGTACGATCTCCCAGAAAAATGAAGGCTCCATTTACAGCATAAAGGAGGTGCATCAACCATTGCACAACCAAAACGGGAAGAGGACAGCCTTTTGTTTTCCCCGGTAAATATCGGTAGCTATCCCCACTTACCAAAGAATATCAATGTAACGCTGCATTCACACCAGATCAGGTGTTCTGGCGATTCGCTGCAGGGTTGTGCAGCAGTGTGGGAGAGTCACTTTATGGCCAATTGACTGCGATCGTCGCAGTCAACGGGCGTCTTTTGTTCCCTCATGGCTGGGTTGTACAGGCCTGGATCACCGGTTACGTGATTGGCCACCTCAGCTCACCAACCACTGGATCTGGCGTGAATGCAGCCTAAGTTCTTTGCAGTTACTATCCCCACTAGTGGAAATAGTAGACGGTAAAACGACCGAATACACCGTGGAAAACCAAATGCAGTGTGTCCTGTGTGTTGTTGGTAGTTGCTAGGCTCTGAGGAAAACGGAAAGCTATCCGGTTGTCTTTGCGACAGTAGCGCCAACAATAATATCACTTTGAAACACTACGGGGAAACGTTGAAAAGTACTCTCACAACCATCTAAGATTACTTTTAGCGCTACTTACTGGGCGTTGACGGTGCACTTCTCTTTGGTGGTGAAGAGCAGCCTGAGCAGGTTGTCCAGCAGTCGGTTTCTCAGCAGGATGAGGTTGGCTGACAGGAGGCCGCCGAAGTCATCGTCATTACCTGGAGACGCAAAAAAAACATTTGAATAAGGAAAACAGATACGGCTAACACACAAACAAGAATGTTATTGCATTTAATTAATTGTTACCTCCATCGATCTTCTCCTCGTTATTGATTTCCATGATGACAAACTTTTCACACACGGCAAATGTGGGAAGAGTCGAGGAGATGAACTGGCCAAACCTGTGAGGTGGAAAACAAAAAGCAAAGTTTTGCTTTCCGTTCTAGTTTTTGGCATCAAACATCCAATAAAAACTAATAAATGTAATGTGCAAACATAGCTCCTTTGCTTCTTGTATTTCACATATTCCCTCCTACATTATCCTGTGTGAGTTACATGTGCAACAATACATCCTTGAGGATAGGTAATGTGTTTACCTGAGCAGATCGTATGGGTTGGGGAAGCCCTGCAGCAGCAGACTGAGCACGTTGCTGATGGCAGCCACGGTCGGCTGGGACAGAGAGGTGTCTCTCAGGGTCAGCAGCAGTCTGGGGATCAGCTGGAACTCCCTCAGCAGTTTGGCGTTTTTAGCCGCCTCGCTGTTCAATGCAGGAAGTGAAACACACAGTTAGATTAGAGTATGAAAATAAGAAATGGTGCCAAATAACTACTAATTATGATTCACTATTCAAATCGTTTTTGTCTTCAGGGTAAATGTCAAGGAAAAGAAAGTTTTGAGACTTGCCTGGATTCTGTCAGCAGCTCGATGAAGTGCTCGAACAGAGACAGATGGAGCTCGTAGGGAGCGTGGAGCCAGACCTGAGGAGCAGAAGGAGCAGAGTGAGACCTCTGGCAACACAAACTAGCGGCATGGACAGGTGGCACCTTGGCACAGATTGGCCCAGTTTGTAAAAGGTTCAACAGCCGTGTGATGAACTTTTTTTTCTCATCCGGTCACAGCTGCCTGTGCATCCCAAAATATACCCGCAACTCTCACCGTTTCATCAGACAGGTGGAATAACTGCTACTTAACTGCTGTAGAATCTAATTAGTTTGGTGAAGAGTACTTCATTAACTTTTTATTTATTTATTGGTTCCGTTTGCCCCTCTAAGTCCTCACCTCGAAGTCACAGAGCAGGTCCTGGAAGGCGGTGGAGTTGGGAATGATGGAGGTCTCGTGGCCGCTGTCCACTGTCCCCACCAGAGAGAAGGTGAGGTGGAGGATGTGGCTGTTGAGCAGCGAGCGCTTCTTCTTCAGCAGCATGGCCAGCAGCTACAAGGACGGACAACAGCAAAACAATATGTCAGCCACGTCACATTTCTGTTTTATCATTATACAAACGAGATATATAACCTCTCCAGCGTGTTCTGGGTCGACCCCGGGCCTCTTACCAGTTGGAATACCCGGAAAACCTCTAAAGGGACTCGTGACTGGTGTTAAACTGTAGATCTAACCTGGTAGCCTTTGATGCGCTCCATCTCCTTACTCGCCAGCGGGTTGCTTTTGACAACACACACCAACGCTTTGACAGCAGCATACAGCCCCTCCACATCTGACGCCATGGCAACCAGGCCCAAGATTGCCGCCGCCCCACCCACATACTGCAGGTTGGTGGCCACGGGTTTGGCCACGAAGGCACGCACGCCTGAAGGGATAAAACAGTAGTAAAGATGCATCGTAAATACAACGGTTTCAAGGTACATTTGTGAGCTTCTCACAGAAAACAGGATTTGATAATATGAGTTATTATTTCACAGTCTTGGTTTACCTAAATATCCAATGACAGCAGCTCCGATGGTTCGCGCCGGCCCGTTGAGGTGGCCGGCGGCGTTATGGATCAGCTTGACTGGAGTGGCGTTTTCATGGGAGGACACAGTGAGCTACAGAGGGAGGGAAGAAGTTCAGAAGAGAAATCCAAACCAAAAAAACCCCACAAAAACACACAAATCCACTCTCACTTTTAAACCTAAGCCTTCCCCTTACATTTATCCCATATAGTCTTTGTTATAGTATATAGTTTTGTTTATGAAGGTTTTGAACAATGCTTGTCGTTGGATGTGGTTGTTTCAGGAGCATCAGAATTTATTGTTGAAAGCTGCAGTCTTGCATCAAGGTCTGAACTTCCAAAAAAGCTTTTATTCAGCCAGTTAGAATTAAATATGGGACCAATTCAGCAAGTCGGGTGGAGAATAAAGAAGCACCTCACTCTGCTCTACAGAAAAATACTCAATTTATTCATTTTAACATGATGGCTAATTTAGCAAGTGAGAAAGGTGTGAAGATACTGTCTTTATGTGTCATTTTCCTAATGAGAAAGAAGTGATAATGTTCTTTATAAAACAAAAACACCGCTGCTACTATAAACCACTCTCTCTCTTCCTATCACACAACAGGTCCCTGCGGCAGCAGAAACGCTGCCTCTGCACTTCTTTGCAGCCGTCTGCTTCCTGCAAGTCGCCGTGGGCCGAGGCTCTCAGCAGGGAGAGCGGAGCAGGCTGGGAAATAACTTGACAGGTGGGGAGAGAGATAAGGGCGGAGAAGGGAGCTCATTTGGAGCTCAAACACACACATAATAGGATGGTGTGTTAGTGGACTGACTGTTCTGTTGGAGAGTGAGTTTGACCTTCGCACGCCAGTATGCACCTGCATGTACGTCTGAATGTGAGTGTATGTGTGTGTAAACATTTATAAATAGAGTGAGTGATAGAAGCCTCCACAGAATCTTTTATGTGTGTATTCATTCATCATTTATGATATAAATCTTCCCTGCAAACTTTGCAGTTTTGCTAAAGGTCTGCAGTGAAAACATCCCCTCACTCTGCCCCATGGCTGAGGGAAGGAGCGGTTTCTTTTTTCACTCAGTTACATCAGTCAGACATGATGTCATGTAAGTCAGTGAGCTCAACACTGACTCCAGCATTCCTCCCAAATGAAGCTCACTCTCTAAAAGTTAAAACCAAAGTTTTCATCAAGAATTCAAGGTAACACTGGGTGAGCAGTTGATATATAAATAGTCATTTTGTGGGTGAAATATTCCTGTAAATATAATTCTTACAGTAAATCTGACAATAAACCAGATCATTTCCTTTTAAGAAGAAACTATTTCTCACACTATTCCAAAGCTAAGCCATAAAAATTGCTCCAGTCTACATGTTTCTTTCAGCCCATTCATCACAGTCTCACTTTTTCAGTTCCCAAAGATGTGAGTTCTCAGATTCAACACATAGAGGCTTTAATAAAACACATTACTAGCATGGTGACTGTCATCCTACAGAGCAGTATATGTATATGTCTGACCTGTTTGGCGATGGCTTTGCTGTCCAGCTTGTTGTAGACTTTCCTGATCTTGGCCACAGTGAGAGTAGAGACAGAGAGCGCATAGAGACTGAAGGACACCTTCTCCTCCGGTACCAACGCCACGGGGGATGCAGGTGCTACCTCTGTCTTTGAATCTTTACCTGGGACAATGAAAGGTATAAAGATAAGAATAGGATAAAAAATGTACAGAGACGTGTGAGTAAAGGTGATTAAATGAGATGAATGAAACCAAGAGGGCCACTCACAGGGCAGGTAAACGGCCTGGAAGCTGCCCACGTAGATGGGTCCCAGCTCAAAGATGGCGGCGACGCTAGTGGCGGGCAGGACCTCCTCCAGGAAGTGGCTGGGCCCCAGACGCCACACCAGGCTGGAGAGCTGGCGCTGGGCAGGCGGCGTCCCCACGTACCCGTACACAGTGCTCAGCACGGGAGGGTTGGTGGAGCCGGAGCCGCCCGGCGCACTGTGGACGTAGTGAAGCTGGAGGAGACGGAAGAGGATGGTGGTGATACAGATGAGCACATGACATTCAGAAATAGCACCTGAGAGAGAAGCTTTTAGTAACACAGTCAGTCATTTATACCAGAACAGTGAGCAAAGCTATTTACTTTAATGTTTTAGATATGTGGGAAACATCTTCATTTAAGCGGTGTTAATTTTGGCAGCTATTTTAGATTCAGTCCTACTAACTTACTAACTAACTAACTAATGCTTATTAGGTTTTAGTCACATTTGACTATTTTTTTCTTTCATAATTTTAATCTAGTTTTAGTCGCCGAAAGAGAGAGAGCAGGAGTATAAATAATAAATAATAAATGTAGCCATTAATTAATTGATAAAATGTTTTAATTTGCTTCATTTATCTATACTTGTATTAATTCCCTTATTTAATTACTCTTCTGCTTAATTATCCCTTTTATTAATTAATTTATTTATTTTCATTAATTTATTTAATTATTTATTTATTTTTGCATTTATTATTATTTTAGATATTTATTTCTTTTATTTAACATTTAGTTCTATTTATTTTTAAATGTATATATTAATTCATGCATTAACATCCATATGTTTGAGATGTGTTAATCTAAGGTCACTGTTCATGAACTTCGTGGCAGCAATCTGAAGAATTGAGTGCAAAATCTGCACAATGTTTCATCTATTCGTTATTCATAAATCATCAGTTTGAAGGCTGATTAATGAGTGATTAATAGAAGCTATACCATTGTTGTTATTCCACTTGAATTTCCCTAGGGATCAATAAAGTCACTATCTATCTATCTTTCTATCTTATTGTTGTTACTCGGTAGACATTTTTTCATTTTCCTCCTGTATGAAGAGCGTAATCCTTAGAGACTGAATACTTGAAAGAGCAGATTTGTGCTTCACAGACACTCATTCCCAGAGGGCAAAAAAAACACGACCACAAGTCCACTGTTACATGCAAACAGACGCATAAGATACATATGAGCGTCGTGTTGTTTCCTGTACGAGGACCTCAGCAGGAAATGAAGCTGTTGTTATCAGCAGTGCTGAGAGGAAGCTGATACTTGTGGTCTGCCTCGCCGTTTCCCTGCTCTGTAATCTCAGGGGGAATCTAAAGTCACTAAACCACAAGAGCCACATCACAGCACGCTGCACAGACTGCTGCGCTGCAAGGCTGTCATCTGTGTAAAGCCTGGTTTAGAAATGTATCTCTGTGCTTCCCTTTTATCAAAATAGTGGTCAGTGTTCAGAACATTTTGTTATTTGTGTTCCAAATCAGAGCAGGACAGAGGATTTTGTTTGGCCAAAAATATTTGTTGACCCCTGGCTTAGTTGATTGACAGAAAATGATCTAAAGCAATTTAGATAATCGATTAATCATTTAGGTAATTTAACAAGAAAAAAATAGCAAATTTGATCCAGTTTCAGATTCTCAAATGTGATGAATTGCTGCTTATTTCTGTTTTTCTGGTAAATTGAAGATCTTTGAGTTTGAAGAATAAACTAAACTATGAATCATTTACTTGAAACAATTATCTAACGATAAATCACTTATGAAATCGTTAGTTGCAGCCCTAATGGGGGGATGTATACACTGCACACACACGCACACGCACACATATAGGATACTGGGTCCAATGTCTATGTCAATATTTCCATTATATGCTCAGTCCAGCAAACTGCTGAGGAAGACTTTTCCTGAGATGATGTGCATATATGACATCACTCTATAGTCTATATAAGTGTACCTTGACGGTGTTGATGAGCTGGCCGTCGATGTACAGCGTGGCCATGCTGTTCTTCAGCATGCCTTTGCTCATGACCAGCACCAGGTGGTGCCACTGGCCCTCCGCGATCAGCTCGCCGCAGCGGAAACGAGCACAGCAGGGCAGGATCTCATAGAAGGAGGCTTCTTCACTCGACTCATCCGCTGCTTGACGGGGAGGAGGAGGAGGAGAGGGAAGGGAAGCAGGGGGCAGAATCGATGAGTCAGAGGGAGAGGGGAGACGTTAAAACATGACCTCTGGGTTGCTGACTGAAGTCCCACCAGGGACAGCTTTATAAGGTGTAATAGATATGCAGACTTCTCCCACTAACCGCCCCGACCCACCACACGATATATAAACAGTTTCTACATTCAAATTCATACTGACACGATTCAATCATTGTTTGAGAACATACACTATATAACATTCTATATAATCACTGATATCTACAACAACAGAAGCAGGCTTACAACTGACCAATCAATAACAAATTAATCGCACATTTTTTATCCGTTCAAAATTATCGCGTCAACATTGACGGCCATAGTTATTATATTTGACTCTATTCTACTTTAGTTTAGTTCAGGTCATTTGAGAAGGGCCAGTGCAAATTAATAAATACACATGGTCAAAAAAAGTCTATTTTTCATCTGTTGTCCCTGGGCAAGATGCTACAAAAGGCATCTTAAAATACATCAAAACCAGGAACAAAAACAGAGGAAGCAGTTTAAATGTCTTCCTAAAATACATTAGAACAAAAACACAGAACAGGGCATGCAGTTTAAATGTTGGAAAAGGACACAGGGCAGTAGTGACATTTATACATATAAAACAACACTGCAGACAAGCAGGACGTATAGACAGAAGCAGCAAAAAGAGAGTTTGGTGCGGACGTGTATGTATTGATCATCCAGTGTTTTAAGTGTTTAGTTGTCTGATGTGAAGCGGAAGTATATTCCTCCCTCTTGAACCTCTGACAGACCAGGCTGATTGGCTAAAGGCATTTTTCTCCTCTTTTTGACCCCTACTGATACGATTAGAATCGGTTCTTCTGTTGATGTAGGCTACAAGTCACGGTGGAGCCAAGTCATCGATGACTTTGTAAACCAAGCACAAGTTTTTTATCTAGTGTTTTGAGAGCTTGTGTTATAGTGATTCAAGTGGCTTCAGCGTAGTATGGTTGTCAAACAGTAGTTCAGATCACAGAAACATCTTAGCAGCCTCTGTAGACAATGTGATTTCTAATGAATCGGAAATTTGCCAGACTGAACTGGACCCTTTTTACGGAGGTTGGCTGTACTCACAGTAGGACTGCAGCAGCTCCTCCTTGGTGGAGACGGTGAGCGAGCGATCTTTGGCTGACAGCACCACCGCCAGGCAGACGTAGTGCTGCTCCGAGGACGTGGCCCGACGGACGACGGTCAGCAGTCGCACCGGGTGGGCTTGAGGAGCGGCACTGAAACGCTCCACACAGAACCAGGTGGAGTAGCTCAGCCCCGACGGAGGAGGAAACAAGCGCTCCCCTGCAGGTGAAAGAGGAAAAAGATATTAGAGGAGGAGTTTAGACTATTATGTGTTTCACGGTAAGGTCTGTTCATCACAATATGTTCTACGCTGCATCCATACATTTTGCTATGAGATTTCCAAAACAACACAAACTGACAGACCATTAGGCTACATGTAAATCTCGATAGTGTGTAAAATAGGACACACACACATTGTTTTGCCTTCAGGACCGTTATTCAGCACCATATTGGGTTTCCACCATGTGGAGCTCTCTGAAAAAACATTGTGCCTGTGAGACATTTTCATTTATTTACTGAGTGCCACACATATTGTCACTTCTGGACAGACTGCATGTTTACTCTCGTTTTGTTGCTGCCGGCACCTCCTTGATATTACAGCCAGAGTGGAGCTGGAATTGTCTACAAGTCCTACAGCACTGTTTGCTGATGCTAATGATGCTGTTGTGGTAAAAAAAACAAAAAAAAAACAGTGTTTAATGTGAAATTTATTCATGCATTACAGCTGGTTGGCTTTACTTTGTCTAATAGTGTCACTCTCATTTTGTCTTAATGTCATCTATGATCTATGAATGTTAACAGTAAGACCCTTGAGTCATCTTATCTCACCTGTACAAAGAAGTCTGTTTTTTCCCTCCAGTCATTCATCTTTTTTTTGGCTTATTGTATTTTGAAAAGGTTTGTAATCACTTCGGTGCATTATCTCTGGCAAATAAACCAAACTAAATGATCTCAGTATTTATAGAGAATAACTTCTTGCAGAACAGCACATTGAGAGTATAGAAAAGATCTTAACTCAGCCTTCAGGGCAGAATTAGGAAGACATTGTTTTTGCAACAATCAAAAGGAGCTACCATTACAGAGCCGAATCAAAATAAGTAACACTGTCGGACTGAGCTGCCAAAACCTGAAGGCAGAAATGAGTCTTGGAGCCACACGGTCCTGCAGCTCAGTGAACTAACACCTCAAAGCATTGCAAACTCACTGTACCTCAGGATCATAGACTGTATATAAGAAGTGGAAGTAGTCACGTGACGTCACCCATTGGTTTGTGGAGTACGGTTTTCAAGCCTCGTGTTTGGCATTTTGGCTGTCAGCATCTTGTTTTTGGCAACCAGAAGTGACACAAGAGGGTGGCGTTAAGTACAACCGAACGCTGAATAAGACATTTTTAGGCAACCAAAATGTTACAATTAACTTTCATGAAGTGAAAACACACTGTGAAAGGGTTGAAGTTGTAAGACAAAAACACAGACAACTCCCAGACCGGACAACACCGTGGTAGCGACCTGTCAATCACAAGGTAGCCACGCCCTAAAGCATCCCCTGCTTTATGGTCTGTCTGACTCTAAACGGGACCATAATTTACTAAATGAACATCACGCTGTATTGAAGAAGACTTGAAACTAGCGATGGAGACCATAAACTCATGTTTATAATGTTTACTGAGGGAATAAACCAAGTGAGAAGTAGGCTCATTTTCTCATAGACTTCTATACGATCAGACTTCTTTTAGCAACCAGAGGAGTCGCCCCCTGCTGGCTGTTAGAAAGAATGCAACTATAAGGCACTTCGGCATTGGCTTCACTTCTCAGACCCAGATGTTGCTCACTGCTCAGGATCAGACCGTCACTCAGCAGGTTATCAGACTGGACCAAATTAAAATAGGCCAGAGAACCATCGTTCACTGTCTGCTGGCGGACCACCATCTGCTCTGAGCCAGATGAGCCTGGATTGATTTTTGTATTCGGCCTTACTGGAGGACAGGTCCAACCACAAGCTAAATGCAAGTTCACTGATACCATTACTTCTTATTTGGGGAGCTGCTGACTATGGACTCTGGGGAACTGGATTACAGAAAAAAAAGCCATTAATGTTGCAGGAAAAGCTGCAGCAAGAACAAAGACATCTATTTCTTATGTATATCAGGAGATGGTTGATAGAACAGAGGTGCTATGAGTTCCTAAGCAGACTGAGGATATTTTGATGAATGAGCTTCCTGATGATGTCATCCAGAGATATGGGTCAGATAAGAGTGGGATAGGGGAGGGAAGAAGGGAAGGAAGGAGGAGGGGGGTGAGATAAATGAATCAAGAGAGGAGGGGAAGTGAAGTGACAATAGGGAGCGGGATGGAGAGAAAGAAAAAGAAGAAAAAGTAAAGGTGGAGCAAGTAAGGGGACGGAGGTAGAATACAAAAAGAGGATGGAAGGTTGGAGACGGAGAAGAAAGATGAAAAGAGACAGAGAGAAGGAAGATGTGAGTGACAGGAAGAGATGAGGGAGGAAAAGAGCGAGGTCTATAAATAGTGCTGGGTGACTGGCTGGAGAAGACAAGAGGAGGAGAACGAGGGGTGGATGAGTGCAGAGGGAACCAATGAATAGGTAAACAGATGGAGAAACGATAGTAATGTATGAGTGGATGAGGAGAGGGACGATTAATAGAGAGGAGGAGAGGTGGAGGAGAAAAAGAGGAGAAGATTAGAAAAGAGGAGAGGAGAAAAGATGAGAGGTGAGGAGAGGTGGAGGAGAAAAAAAGGAGAAGATTAGAAAAGAGGAGAGGAAAAAAGATGAGAGGAGAGGAGAAAATATGAGAGGGGAAGAGGGGTTGAGGAGAGGAGAGGAGAGGATTGGAGAGTTTAGGAGGAAAGAGGTTGAGGAGAAATAAGGAGAAAGAGAGGACGGGAGAGAAGAGGAGTGGAAATGAGGGGTGAATAGAGGAGAAGTGGAAGAGAATAAATGAGAAATGAGGAGAGGAGAGATGAGGAGAAGTGGAGGAGAAAAGATGAGATAAGAGGAGAGATAAGGAGAGGTAGGGGAGAAAAGAGGAGAGGAGAGGTGGGGGAGAAAAGAGGAGAGGAGAGGGGGAGGAGAGATGAAAAATGAGGAGAGGAGAAAAGATGAGGATAGATGAGAAAAGAGGAGAGGAGACGGGATGAGAGATGGAGGAGAAAAGGAGAAATGTGGAGGAGAGGGGAGGAGAGGGGAGGAGAAGAAAGGAGAGGAGGGGAGGGGAGGTGAGAGGAAAAAATGAGAAAAGAGGAGAGGTGTAGGAGAAAAGAAGAGAGGAGAGTGGAGGAGAGGTTGAGGAGAAAAGAAGAGAGGAGAGGAGGAGAAGAAAAGATGAGAAAAGAGGAGAAGAGAGGTGGAGGAGGAGGAGGAGAGGAGAGGAGATGAGAGGAAAGAAGAGGTGGAGGAGAGAAATGAGAAAAGAGAGAGGAGAAGAGAGAGAAAGGAGAAAGAGGAGTCTGGCTGTGCTTCATAAATACTAAATGAGGCTACAGAGCTGAAAATCAACCGTAGCGTCACAGATTCATTTTATCTCTGCCCCGAGGTGAGTTTGGCTGTTTGGGGTTTAGGTGTTGTAGTTTTTCTTTTGCATGCACACATGATGAAAACTGAGAACATCAGAACAAATACACTCTTTGTGGGAGAGATGAAGAAATCCTGAGAGGTTAAAAACAAACACACTGAGCCCCAAGGAGAAGAAAGAAAGTGAGAATCAAGAGGAACGCAGGTAAAAACAAAAGGAAGAGATGAGGAAGATGATGCATAAATACAACACTACAGATGTAAACAAGCTAACACAAAGAAAGATAAAACAAGTGTGTGTGTGTGTGTGTGGTTAAAAATTGGGCAAAATGTGCATGCAAGTGTTCAAAGAGGGAGTGTTTCATGTGTTTTATGTGTGTGTGTTAGGATATACATCAACAGGTGGTGTGTGCAGCAGGAAAAGATATGAAGGATCTATTCTTACTCTTTCACTGCTCGAGTAAACAAATGTTTTCATATCTCAATCATTTCTGCAACAACGATGGAACATATTAATACCAAGGGGGCAAGATAAAACTTATTTTGCCAACTAACAGCTTGTTGTCTGCCAAACTGGCTGGTAAAGTGACAGAAATGTACCAGATACTGGCTGTTGGTTGGTGGTTAAATCCCTTTCTGATATTAAAATACTTTGCCAGGGTTATCCAATGTTCTTCCATTTGAAGTAAATGAAAAGCCAAATGAAATGTGCCAACACCAAGGAACTGCTAAACATCAGTTCCCTGTTGAGTATTTTGTTTTAAAATACATCTTTAGTTGGCATCAACCCCATAAAAAGGTATTAATCACGGAAGAAAATAGCTATCTAGTTTAATTTGACACATCGTCTCACACACAGACTAAAGTTTGTCAATATCATGACAGCGATTATTGACTAAAACATTACAAATTTACAAACAGTAAACATTGTAAACATGACTTTATGGTCTCAATCGGTAGTTTCAAGTGTTCTTCAATAAAGCATGATGTTCATTTAGTAAATTATGGTCCCATTTAGAGTCAAATAGACCATAAAGCAGGGGATGCTTTAGGGCGTGGCTACTTTGTGATTGACAGGTCTCTACCACGGCGTTGTCCGGTCTGGGAGTTGTCCGTGTTTTCGTCTTAAAACTTGAACCCTTTCACAGTGTCTTTTCACTTCATCAAAGTTAACTAACATTTTGGTCGCCGGAAAAAATATGATATTCAGCGTTCGGTTGTACTTAGCTCCACCCTCTCGTGTCACTTCTGGTTGCAAAAAAAGACTTCAAAACCATAGTCCACAAACCAATGGGTGACAGACAGTTATGAGTCTTGAATAAACTTAAATGCTTCTTGTTAGTTCACCAACTAATGCTGCAAGTAGATGATATGTCCCCATACGTAAAGGTGAAATGTAGAGGCTAAGTTGGTAACCTATGTAATACATTATCCAACTGCAAGATAAAGCAAATGTGAGCTGTCTTTACCTGTTCCCATCCCGCTCAGCACTGCTCCGTCGCTGACACCTGAGGCATTGGTGTTGTTGGTGGGAGCGTTGTGGGGCGCCAGGCTGGGCAGAAACAGACACCTGCAACAGAGGGACAACAGAGGACAGATAAATGACTGTTATCTGGTGAAGCAGCTGCAACGGACACAAAACATGCTGTCAGCTTACACGTGTAGTTGTTGTAAAAAGAGATTTACTGCAGGTTTGCTGAATTACTGCTGCAGTCTGGCTCCATCCCTGAGATTAACTATTAGAAAGACTCATCTGAGGTTACAGAGAACAGTCTGGTAATTCAAGCGCCGGAGACACAGAAGCTTTGTATTATAATATGGAAATCTCCACTGCCTAATACTCAAGGATTAATTATGTATGAGAGCAGGATAGAGGTAGGATGAAAGCATACATTCAGGCCGGGTTTTCAAAAGGAATCTGCTCGTACCCAGAACTTACACTACAGCTTAGGTCAGTGCTGATACTAATGATAATGTGAAGATATAAAAGGTTTTAAAAGTCTCCAGAAAGCTTTGTGCTAACATGATGGACCTTTATTTAGTTTGATAAGCATTTAAATGTTACGTCATACAGTTTTCAAGGACTTTTACAGCGGACAAAGACTGACAATCATTCCACTAAATTACAGAGGATCTGACTGGTGAGTCGGCATTGTTTTCTGCTGACTCACTGCCTCTCGATGAAGGTGCTGTTTTCTCCTCTCTAATCATCCTGAACCAGCTCTGAAGAGACAAAAACATCTCAAAATGTGTGAATGGACTTTGGTGAATTCACCCAGAAACCTGACAGGCCTGGACTGAACCACACTGGAGAATAGCCTTGACAACAGCTGTTGACAGCAGAAAGCTTGAATCACATGCAGTAATCATGTAGCTATTGTATCCCTTTATGAATTCCTCTCATATTGATACTACAGAAAGTTACTTTTTAAATGTTATGCGCTAAAAACTATGTATATTTCAAACTAATTTAGTTCAATACCATTCCTACTAATATCTAAAAAAGACAGCAGTGAGTGTGTTGATGTTGATGAAGGAACACGTCACCTAGTGTCAACAGTGAGGCTCATTGATGTGTTTTAGTAGTTTCTGGACATCAATGGAGCTCTATGTTACAGAGGAAGAAGCCTGAACATTTGCTGTTTTTCTCTGTTTTATATCACTCTATCAACTGTAAATGCAACATCTTTAGGTTTTGCACTGTTTGAGAGATTGATTGAGAGAGAGGCATTTTTCAAACTTATCAGACATTTTATATAATTAATAATTGATTTTATGCATAGACTACATTAATCAATAACACAAAATAAATGATAGTTGCAGCCCTAGATATATAATCAGCCCAGTCAGCAGGAAAGAATGTTGGCATTGTACGTTTCTGCAAACCACAGATACGTTGAATGACGATGGTTTTATATTCAGTCAGCGCAAGTGATGCAGTAAATTGAGCGACTGTTAATGAATGTGGTATAATAACGAGTATAACAAGCGAGAAAGACCACTAACAGGACTTTCAACAAGGAGACCACTGTTACTGTCCCGTGTGAAACCAAAAGCAAACATTGACCTTATGCTGGTTATGTAACATTACATAAGAAAGTCTACGAAGGGTGGTTTTTACTGATTTGTGGTAGCTGCATTGTTATGGTTGTTTTTTTTTTACATCAACTATGATCTTTTTTTCTAACCTTAACAAGTAGTTTTGTTGCCTAAACCTAACTAATCGTTTCACAACGTTAACCACGTGGCATTGTTTGATTCTATAACCATAGTGTGAGGCTGATATGAAATGTATTTTTGGTTAAAAAACAACGACATTCAACGTATCCCGTGGTTTGCTGAAATGTACAATGCCAACATTTTCCCGGCGACTGGGTATATACACTCACTGGCCACTTTATTAGGTACACCTGTTCAATTGCTTGTTAACACAAATAGCTAATCAGCCAATCACATGGCAGCAACTCAATGCATTTAGGCATCTAGACGTGGTGAAGACGACTTGCTGAAGTTCAAACCGAGCATCAGAATGGGGAAGAAAGGGGATTTAAGTGACTTTGAACGTGGCATGGTTGTTGGTGCCAGACGGGCTGGTCTGAGTATTAAACTGCTGATCTACTGGGATTTTCACGCACAACCATCTCTAGGGTTTACAGAGAATGGTCCCAACAAGAGAACATATCCAGTGAGCGGCAGTTGTGTGGACGGAAATGCCTTGTTGATGTCAGAGGTCAGAGGAGAATGGGCAGAGTGGTTGGAGATGATAGAAAGGCAACAGTAACTCAAATAACCACTGGTTACAACCAAGGTATGCAGAATACCATCTCTGAACGTACAACACGTCCAACCTTGAAGCAGATGGGTTACCACAGCAGAAGACCACCCAGTACTAGCAAGGTGTACCTAATAAAGTGGCCGGTGAGTGTATAATCCACTTACTACCAGATCTTTTTATTAGCTCTCTATAAACCGATTTTTTGTTTGCTTTCTCTCTTTGTTCTTCCACCTGGACAGGAAGGTCTGAGGTCAGGGTTAGCTACAGGACAGCGTCCCTGAAGCTGGCAGGGATTCAATGACGTATTCAAGGACACTTCTCAAGGGCAGACACTCTGTTTAACAGACAGCCTGTCAAACTAGCAACAACACCACCCTGCTGCTTCATACTAACTACATGGATGCTGTCTTTTTCCTCCCATTAGTCATCACCTTGATTAGGTTAAACAACATAAAAAAAAAAAAAACACTCCAGGGATTTCACCAGCTTGCTATGCTAATTTTTCTTTTCCCAGTCAGAAAAAAAAGGAGTCTTTTCCCCTCCACCCACACAGGATGGGGGCCCTTGTGAGACGGCTAGCTGGCTGGGTGAGTGAGTGTGCACTGGTGTGTCTGAGTGTGTGTAAGCATGTTGTGCATGACAGAGAGCAGAGATGTGCATGTGTGTGTAAGAGAAGAGAGTGCCTGTGTGTGATTCCTAATAGCAGCAGGGGCATCAATATTTCATGGTGACAGATGGGAGAGGAAGGAGGGGTATGGGTTTGTGAAGTGTGTGTGTGTTGTGTTTATGCTGAGGAGAAAGTGGGCCAGTGCCTCGTTGCCTGTGTGCTGCTGCTTCGCCGTGTTTTCAGGAGAAACTCCATGTTCTATTCTGAGGCGGCTGCCGCTGCTGCGACGAGTCAAATGGGTTCTTGTGGGTAAAAAAAACAAACAGGAAAGCTGAGAAATTATGGACCAGGAAATATGGCCAATGGGTGGGTGAGGGGTTTCTAAAAGTAGGAAGTCTAAGGCAACTGATCTGACTGTTTGGTCTTGAAGATTTGAAGAAATTTTGACAAGGGATGTCACGAGAACGAATACCGAGGTACCAAGTCGATGCCAAAATTCTGAAAACGTGACGGTACTCGTTGTTCTACCATCAGGGCTCGAGACTAACGGCGTCCCATTGTACCGGGGACGATAGAAAATGTGTTTGAGACGCAGTAAACTCACTATCAACGTGTCTAGGGGATGCACTCTATTGTTTCCCTGATAATGCTACATAGTGAGCAACAAATCTGTGTTGACATCGGCAGGATGAGAGCTAGTTAACGTTAGCTGTTAGCAGCTGGTAAGCAGCACAGACCTGCTAACGCTAACTAACTCTTGTCCTGCCAATTTCAACACGGGAGGTGCCATTGATTTACATTATGATGCAGTAAAAATGAGTATTGGGTGGAGGTAAATTCTAACATTATCATGATGTGTGCATGATGAGCATGATCTCGTAAAATGTAGTTTTTGTTGAGAAACTTGAATAAATGCAGTAGTTTGAAGGAGATGTTTTCATTATTATTTCATATTGAGAATCTGGTTTTGTACATCTCTAGTTTTGACACTAATCCCAGATGGTTCATTTAGTCTAGTTACTGTTGAAGTCTATGGACTTCACAGATGTTTTTGTTCTGTTCAGTATCTGAGTGAGATAAACCTGTATACTCTGTGTGTGTATTTATTTTAAATAATAGATGAGATAATGGGATGAGAATTTTTCAGCGCTTTAAATTTCACACTATGCTTAGGCACCCCAAAATCGACGGATATTCAACAGGGTTTATACCACAGATTGCATTTTACTGAGAGTGAGAGCTCATTTTTGACCATGTAAATAGTAGTTTGACGAAATAATCTTAACTCAAGTTCCACTTACTCATGTTTTCTGGAGCTTTCAACTGCATCTGAAGGTCTGAGATGAGAGGAGCAATCTCTATCCACTGATGAAGACTGTAAGATGTGTTTGAAAGCTCCAGAAAAGGCTTGTAAATGGAAGTGTGTTGGGATTATATCATGAAAATATTGCATTTATTTGGGATGACGTGATACATGTTTGAGACCGAATCACCAACACGGGCAGAGGCCAAACATGTCTGCAATTTAAGCACAAACCGAACAGAAACACAAAAGCAGAACAAAGAGAAACCACAGAACTGTACGGAGACCACAACACTGAAGGAGCAGATAGGCGTCCAAAATGATGGAGGGCAACACAAGTAAGCGGCGGTAGTTAATGCCACTGTTCCATCTCCAAGCTCCAGAATAGCAGCAATCTCATCAATCTTATTTGGCACATCTGAGCTACTGTACCTCGACAACATCCTCTGTCTGAAAGACAAATCTGGCATGTGGGCGACGGGTGTCAAATCTGGCGTAGCAAATAACACCATGCAATGTGTGTTGCACTTGAAAGTGTGTTTGAAGAACAACGCACAAAAGATTCAGGGACATTGGCAATAATGGGACAAACTAAGGTTTGTTTTTTCTTTTGAGAGTAAAGGTCTAACAGACAAGTTCAACCCTTCGCTGCCTTTGTCTACAACATCATGGCACATAATCCCAATCAAAGTGATGCTATGTAATAATTCAATGCTGGTCAGGTAATCACAGGAAATAACCTTTGGCATTTTGCCACTAAACTGACAGAAAACGTCCACAATGACCTTTTGCAAGACGTCCACCTTGTTCTTAAACCCGTATCCTTTTGAATATTAATGAAGAATATAACATATTAAGATTCTCTCAACAGTTGTTTACTGTGTGTCAGCGTAACATGTGTGTTGCTAAAAGTGTATGGGAGAATTGCCAAGGTCACATCCCACACGCCAGCGTTTCCACTGACCCTGACGTTCACTGTGCCGCTAACATACAGCACCAAGCGCAGCGAGCAGCCAAGCCTGTCAGCAGCAGCACCCACAAAAGCACGGGGTGTCGTATGACATAAAAGGCGGAAAATGAGCCTATTTGTATGCACGGCTCCACAACTGGAGGCGAATAACGGCCTCCTGCTGAGACAGTCGCAGGTACTGCTCAGAGGTAAAAAAAAAAAACACAACCTGTTAAATTGCTGAGAAAAATAACATGTGGCACCCCTGAGAGGTGTGTGTGTGTGTGTGTGTGTGTGTGTGTGTGTGTGTGTGTGTGTGTCACTGGTGAGAAAAATTGCTCCATAAAGAGAAAGATTTAGAGAAAATTGGTTTACAGAGGACTGGCATCATCTGTTGCTGCAACAGCTTCTTTTTTAAAAGCATGTAATGAAGACTGGTCCGGCCCTGGAGCTCTACAGCTCCTCAAGTAAATATTTATTGTATTAAGGATGCATCAAAGGAATGGAAGGAATGGAAAATGAAAGGTGACGCTTGAGGTGACGAACTCTCAGCTTTACAGAGTTATTTAGCCTCTTTTAGGTCATTGTTTCAGTTTTATAGCACTATTACTGTCTGGTTTAGTTTCTCATCAGCCCTGTTTCCAGCAGCAGCAGGCAGCCATCTACAAAAGTTAACGACTAGCTGGTAAAGGAAGCGGATCATTTAGCAGCTGAAGAGACAGATATTTTTCTCAGGAATTGGTGGAGACCAAACCGGAGCTAAAAGCAGGCTGAATATTGGACTTATTTCATCAAATAAATCAAAATGAATGTGAACGTTGCTTTGTGTCTGCTGGATGTGTAAAAAAGGAAAATGTTGGCTAACATATTAGCTATAAGAACTAAGATAGTATCTGACTCTTTAGCTGCTAAATGTTGCACTTTCTTCACCAGCTTGTCTGCTCAAATCAAATGAAAATCGGCTCAGAATTGTAGGTCAACCCCTTGAGAAACTCTAGAAATCAGCCAACCATAATAACATAGTAAGGCTGGCCAACAACATGGTCTCTGACCTCAACTATGTCCTGAACAGGGGATACAAATTGTTGCCATCAAATCGGAGATATAGGGTTCCACGACAGACCGAAGCACTATTTTGTGCATCATTTTTTTGTCTTGTTGATCAGACAAATAATATCTTCATCATCATTATCATGTAGCCAAAAAAAATAAATAATTGTTATTGTAATAACTGCATACTAATGGAAGACCAGATATATAAACACTCAAAGTTTCATGCTGACTAACCCGAAGCCCTCCAGCGAGGTGTCAAACTCCACGAATGCAGGCGTGACGGCCGATCCGTGCAGGCGTATGTCGTGGGGCGTTGTCATGGAAACCAGGCACTTGACTCGGGTGAGGGGCACGGTGCTGCCCTCGGCGGAGCGCACCAGGCTGCGGCTGATGCGGTACTGGCCGTTGTCCTCCGCCGGCGTGGCGAAGACGCTGTCGGGACCGAAGCCCTCCATGGACATGGTCATACTGTCTGTGAAGGCAGGACGGACAGGTTCAGTTAAATTCAACATCCAGGGTGGGAAACTGACCTCTAGTTTACATCTAGTTGGTTAGTAAACGTGTTTTCTCTTGTAAGTAGCGAGCATTTACTTTTTTCATTCAGAAATTTTAGACTTAAAGGCCTTTAGACTAACAGCTGGATCCGGCCAAGCTAACTCCCACGATGGTGAGCACAGCCAAACTCTCCGAGAGCAGGCAGTATTAAATCAAACCTGGATCTTCATTACCCCAGAGGGACTAGAATAAACTCCTGGTTCAACGTACAATATTTTACCTTCTACTACAAATTGCTGCTCTTACTTGTTAAGAGTTAGCACATGTGACAAAGACAAATTCGATAGATTATCGTCTCGCAGACAGAGAGAGAGATAGCGCTGTGTGTTCTAACAGTGGCAGCTTGTAAAGAGCAGTAATTAGTCAGGACTTAATATCCATTCACAGCTGGGAGGAGACACAATAAGCAATTAGGACATGCTGAGGAGCCCACAAGATTACAAACATTAACGGCTGTTAATAGAAAACAAACCATTTGCATTAGATTCACAGTGGAAAGACAATCTTTGCTTAAACAGGGAGTTCTTACACATCAACTGGATATTAAACAGAGGCCAAGAACACTACTTTGGGTTTCCTACAACTTACTGAGATACTTAAAAATGAATGCAGGTTTATTCTACATGCAGTGCAGCCGTTAAGGAACCCTACTTCATATGTACCTCATGTACTTTTACATTAATGTTTGTATACATTCAAGGTAGAGCGTTTAAAATATTTAACAGTGCAACATTGCACTGTAAAATGTAAGGGACATACATACTAAAGTCAGGCTGTTCCACTGACTTCAGTCATCTGAACCTTTCTAAAAAACCTACAGAATCGTCCCCTTTCCACCACCAAGCCGGTGCTCGTCATTTCAACCGGCAATTAAACAGCAAAGGGAAGCTCATCCTCTGCAATCACAGCCTATTGAGCGGTGGATTCGTCCCAATGAGCTCGCAGAGAGAGAGCAAAGAGAAAAAGAGCAGAATTGCTAGAAGATTGATGGCCTCTTTCCAAGCTTTTAGCACAGAATGAAACTTTCTCCCAGGAGGAGGAGGAGCTGGTATCACTGTGGCAGATGGGAATGGCTCCCAAATGACATTATCATTTCATAAACGTACTGGAGCACTGCTTTGGACTGAACTCTTCAATTCTCAGCTATTAAAATGTGACAGGTTCACTTGTAAAGAAGCTGTCATTTTTGCCCACAATTTAAAATAACGTTATAATCTGTAATAAAAATACATTGTCAACTACATATATCGTAACCAGCAGTGTCCCTCATCCATCAGCTTTTTATTCTCTAGAAAATGCATTAAAGCAGTTTATGGGAAGTGAAATTTTAATGTGCACCATTTCCACCTAAAAAAAATTACTTTTTCTTTCACTACTTATCACTAGGCTGTCAATCGATTAATATATTTATTGGCGATTAATCGCGTGATTGATTATAGTTAATTAGAAATTAATCGCACATTTTATCTGTTCAAAATGTCCCTTAAAGGGAGATTTGTCAAGTATTCAATACTCTTATCAACATGGGAGTGTGTAAATAAGCTTGTTTTATGCAAATGTATGCATAAAAAATATGATTAAATCTTCACTTTAGCTTTAAAACTGAGCCTGCTGCTACCTGAAAATCGCAAGTTGCGTTAATGTGTTAAAGAAATTAGTGGTGTTATAATGAATTTGTTTAACATGCTATTATCGCTTTAACTTTGACTTTGCCCTACTTATAACAAAAAAATATTCCGATAAAAATGTCTGACTTTAACTCAGCAATTTACCAATAGTTGTAAGGGATGTACTGCCGCTTTAACATAAGGCACTTTGTAGTAAAACCAACATTGACCACCTTAATTTGAGAGCTAAACACTTAAGGTATGGCAATCTTTACAAAATTAAATTATAGATCACTTTTAAATGTTCCTTGGAGTGGCCCCTGCTGTTATGCAGAACACAGTGCTGCCTTTCGGTCAATCTGATAAATACCCCCAGGAACTTCCTCCGAGACTCCCGGCACAGTGACTATCATGTGTTCAAATGAACCAGGATGAGAGCTGTTATCGTCTTACTTCTCATCTCGGCGTCGTAGCTGAGAGAACTCGGCTTGTGGACCCGGTACTGCTTCAGTAGCTTCTTGTCCCAGGCGCCGCAGTTCAGAGGGTTTCCAAGACGCAAGAACTCCCTGAAGGGGAAGATGACCAGGATGAAGATGTCAAGAATAAAAATATACCAACACAGAAAAAAGAAAGACACAGGATGAACCCAATGGCGATACAATATTACAAACGTTTCAGTGACTTTTCAAGGACCCATAATAAAACTTCCATGACAATTCACAACCTATAAATACACAAACAGATACAATAGTACAATTAATTTGTGATTAATCATGCAATTAATCACGATTAAATATTTTAATCGTTTGACAGGCCTAATTTATCACCATAATATACACATTTCATATCATTCTTATTAATATTTTTTAAGGCCTGTAGTGGCTCAGTAAGTGGGGTAGTGGCTCCAACACTGCCGGGGACAGTTGTTGTATTCCCAGAGGAACTACCAATCATAAAGACGTCCTCTATGTTCTCATGAAACTGTGAAGGACTCTGAAGTAAAGCATCCATCTGATCAGATATGTTCAGTCAGCAGTTAACTTTGCAGGTTGACTTTTACTCATCAACAGCTGTGGTTAACAGCATGTTTACATCTATCTAAAAGTCAATGATAAGGTTGACAGGCATGAAAAGAGCCCCAGCGATGGTTTGTGTCAGCTGTCACAGCGCTGAGTGAGCGACACCAGACCAAACAGAAAGACTCTGGAGCTTAGCTGGGGCTGATGTTAGCAGAGCAGAGACAACATGAGGAAAGAGGAGAGGAATTATGGAGAGAGAGAGTGACAGAAGAAGAGCGAGGCAGACAAACAGAGAGGGAGGGAGGAGAGGAGAGGAGGGAAACAGATTGACGGCTACAGATATGTTTAACTCCAGCACAATGACGGGGGGAGAAAATATCAGCCGGGGATTTACATATAAAAAGAGCGAACGATGTGCATGTCAAATAAGTTCCCCCCCGTTCCTCAACCCCAACCTCCCACCTCACTTAACTAGTCAAGCGGGAAATGAGATTCGCTCAGTTTAGTCTGCATACATAAAACCTCTTTCTTTCACACACTGTAGAAGCACATGACACTTCCCCAACGGAAAAACCTCACCTCTATTAATATATAGCTCAGTAGGTAACACTACAGGTTAACATGTCACCATGTTAATATGCTAGCAAGATGCTAAATATTACTGTACTCATATTGACAGTAGCATATTAGTGTTTGCCTCATTTCCCATCTCTCTCTCCTCCAATTTCATCTCTGTTGTCGGATATCAAATAAAGGCATAAAATGACCCCCAAAAATAATGATATATATAAAAAACAGTGACATAGTAGCATGCTACTAGAGTAAACGTTATCATGTTAAAATGCTAAATGTTGCAAGGTAAATGGCAGCATGCTAACGTCCCTTATGTTAATATAAATGCTATCCTATTAGCATGCTAAAGTAGCGTTCAGCACAAATGGTGCATTCTATTTGAACTGGGAATTTAACAGGAACGCCCTCCTCAAGTCAGCTTCAACAGAAGTGAAGGCTGTAGTAATATACTGTTTATTAGCACTAGTGTCTTATTTGCGTCTCATTAAATCAGCTGTACACATAGAGTACTGTCCACCTTCTGTCTGTGGACATGTTGCTACGGTGTTTGTATGTGCAAAATAAAGCGTATTGCGTTGCTATCAACTCGTATTGCTAACAATGGTTAACCTGGCTAGAAATGGCATTGCCAACTGTTCTGACTTGTTGTACTGGAACACGGTCAACTCGGGCTTCACATCATCCCAGCTTCGACTTCCAACTTCTGAGGTTAATGGAACGCAGCAAAAGTAAAATAAACTGTTTCAACTTAATTGCATCGCTAGAGAAACAGCTTGGGTTCATGTTTACTTTCTGTCATCTTATGTTATTCACATCCACTGCAACAGGAAACAAACTGGGACACATTTATGAATAAGTTTGCAACTGTGAAGCGGTCTACAGAGGCTGATTCAAGGAAGGAAGGAAGGTGAGTTTTTGTATAAATGAATAAAGTTATCTTTACATGAATTGTGACAAACATGCATATGTGTGTATTGTTGTGGTAAAACAAAGGTGCTGAATTATTTTGTTCCTCGTAAAACATTTGTAAAGCTGACATTTTGAAACCTAGACTGTTTTAAATCCCAAAAACATTTAAACAAAAAACAAACTCTTGTTAAAAGGTAAGAACATTGTTTTTCTTCAGGTTACTACTCTCCGCTTAATGTTATATTTTTCTCACTTCTCATCCATGCAACCGTTTTGCCTTCTGGTGTCCATCCTGAACATGTACATGAAAGTTTTTCTGTACTTCTATAGTTTGAGTTTTGACCTATTTTGCAAAGTGAAGTCTCAAAAAACATTAGGGTATGTTTAGGTTTGGCTCAGTGTTAATGAGGTCACACTGGAGCTAGGATAGTACTTGTTTAAGGATGTAGTATAGCACATAAGAGGGGATAAAACATTAGTACCTGAGTGCCATCGGCTGCAGGGCCTGCGAAGCCAGCCTCTCAAACATCCTCTGCAGCGGCGGGTGCAGTGGATGGTCCTCATCGCCCAGTGCCTGACTGCAGCGCTGCAACAGCCGCTGGTGGAGGCAAGCTTCACACAGCACCTGCTGGTTCCTCTCACTGTTCACCAGGAGCTGCAGAATGTTGGCTACTGCCAGCTGCAGGTCCAGGGCATGCTGGAGGGGAACAGGAAGTGGATTACAGTATTCACTTTTATATTTGATTTACAGGATTGTTGTGCAAGTTACCTTCAGGCATTTAGTTTCATTGATTATCTATACTACTCAATTCAATCTGTCTGACATGTAAAAACCACAGTGTCCAACTAAAAAAGGCACTTCCCTGCCCTGCATCTAACCCCTTCACCCACTTAAACAGGAAGTGCATTTAGCACATTTCCTTCTTGTGTGTTTCCTCACCTCTGGCTGGCTGTCTGAGCAGACGGAGGGCAGCAGGTCGAGGATGGCCAGGACGGCCCCCGGGTGGATGACCACCATGTCGGACGAAGACGAGGAGGAGGCGGGGTGGGAGGCGTTGGCTAAATGGAGCTTCAGGTCTGTCAGGGCTTTGACTGGGGCGGGAGGGCCCGACGTACCGTAGTAGCCTTGTCTGGGAGCACAAAGAGAGAGTCACATTTAGTTAAGTTCAGTTGAGTCAAGCCAAAGTTATTCACAAAAAGTCTGTCAGAAAGTGTTTTGACGTGGACAAAATGTAAAAACATTCTCAAAAATGTACCACTTTCAGCTGCAGAACAAAACTTTGGAGATACTTTTGAATTTCTACTTTTCTTTTAGTCAGTAAGAAGCACTGTATTACTATAATTTCATCATTTGTTTAGCATTTTGTTTTTGCCGTGGTGCTGATTAAGACGTAATTAATTTCAGTTCAATCCGAGGTGGGATATTAACACTTGCCACTAGTCTGTTTACTCTCAGCCTCAGCCATTATCCGGAGGCCCTACTTTACTGTAAAATATGTAACTGGCTCACAGAAATAGGCAAAGTGGCTGCTAAATATTCAGATTTACAGCTACGGTGTCTCCCAGAAAAATAACTTATATAAACTCATAACTCAGTGGAAATATTCTTATAAGGGGGACAGAAATAATTACGTTCACTGAATCAGTGTAAGCATTGTATTCAACACTTTGACTCCAACTTTATTTAGCATGAGTCAGCGCCGTGGTCCTCACACTTCAGAGATCAGGGTGTCAGTCAGCCATGTTTGGATCTAAAGCACCGAGCCCTCCTCAGAGCAGGAGATGTGCTGGGGCCTGCGGTCGGGCAATTAGACAAATAGGCGTGTTGCTGCGATGCAAATTACAGAGCGGCAAAAAATCCCCCCTCAGGAGAGACGAGGAGCTGGAGAAGGCTGGAGTCAGCAGAAAGTGCTGGAGGGGTTGGATGTGGGGCAGGAAACTAACTGGGTTGTTCGTGTTCACAGTGGCTGGCAGCCTCTTTAATTGTTTTTTTTAGTATAACTGGACTTCTAAATGATTATCTGCTGCATTTCAAGGCAAGAGAGGGAAAAGTTACCGGCCATAGCTGACTTGTCATTGGCTGGTGGTGGGCTACATGAGAAGAAATTCAACATGGTGGTAAAAGCTGTGAAGGGGAGACGAGCAGTGGGTCCTAATTCCACACAACATATCAATTATATAGAACGTATAACCATATACTATTTGTGTTGGGATACTGTTTTTGCAGTTAGTATACAAAAAAAAAAAATCAACCTACTTTTTTATACCCAGGAAATTATACACACATTATACACGTTTGATTGACATTGCATGTCAATCAAACTGCAAATTTAGGATGTCAAATTAAACACATCCAAATGTTTTTCCAGAATTTGAATATTTTTTTTTCCTGTTTTCTGAGCTGTTTATAAGCAGTTTTACCCATACACTGTATATAAGAAGTGGACGTAGTCACCACGATGTCACCCATTCGTTTGTGGACTGTCGTTTTAAAGCCTTGAGTGCAGCATTTTGGCTGTCGCCTTCTTGGCTTTTTGCAACCAGAAGTGACACTAGAGGGTGGAGCTAAGTACAACCGAACCCTAAATAAGACATTTTAGGCGACCAAAATGTTACAATTAATTTTCATGAAGTGAAAACACACTGTGAAAGGGTTAAAGTTGTAAGATGAAAACACAGACAACACTGTGGTAGCGACCTGTCAATCGCAAGGTAGCCACGCCCTAAAGCATCCCCTGCTTTATGGTCTATTTGACTCTAAATGGGACCATAATCTACTAAATGAACATCATGCTGTATTGAAGAAGACTTGAAACTAGTGATTGAGAACATAAACTCATGTTTACGATGTTTACTAAGGTAATAAATCAAGTGAGAAGTAGGCTCTTTCTCATAGACTTCTATACAATCAGACTTCTTTTTGTGAGTCGCCCCCTGCTGGCTGTTAGAAAGAATGCAGGTTTAAGGTTTCACTTCTCAGATGCCTGTAATTGCCCCCTGGTGGCTGACTTTTAGTTTAGAGAGCACTTGATTTGATATGCGGCAGAGTTTTTTTATGAGCGGAGCACATATATTAAACGTCAATATCGCAGTCGATCATGTTCATTTAGTTGCTGGAACTTCTATACAATCAGACTTCTTTTTGCAACCAGAGGAGTCGCCCCCTGCTGGCTATTAGAAAGAATGCAGGTTTAAGGCACTTCAGCATTGGCTTCACTCTTCAGAACCAAAGTTTGCAACCTGGTTTTACCACCATTCACAATTTGTTTACGTTTTTTAATCTGCATCCCGGCAGGTTTGAATATAATATTTTGTCACATTTTTCACACTCAAAACCCCCCCAGAGCGGATAAATATTAAAATGTCAAACCATTTTTGCATGAATGACAAAAACATATTGTATTTTGTCAAACGACTAAACACAGTTAAAAACAGTTTAGTGATGATGGTACGCAGACAAGCTGTGATTTTTTTCCAACAGAAAGAAGAAGAGATTTTAATGTTATTCAAGTGTGGATGGAGATCTTTATGGAAACAATCCTACATAGCAGCTGTTTTTAGATTTAACCAGCTCAGTGTGGACTTAGCCTAAGGCTTCAGCAGTGGAAAACATCTTAATATGCAACACTGAAAGAGCCTGGGTTGATTTTTTTTTAGTGTCACCGTCACAAACGTAATAATCACAACACTGATTGCTGCAATTTGCATATTGCAAACCCGCTGCCATGTTCTTGGAGGTAAAGCTTGTTGCACAAGATGTTTTGGAGCTGCTGAGCATCATTTAGATATAGAGATTAAAATCACGGGAGATGTTTTCATCCAAATCAAACTATTCAGACTGAAAACTGAGCAATTAGCATCCTGCTTTCCTCACACTTTGAGATCTGAGATAATTTTGAGTACAGAAAACTGTTTTACAATATACACAAAATAACAGAACAATAACAGAACCTCTTAGGTTGTTGAATGGTTGTTGTAAGGCAGGGATAGTGTTAATTAAAAAAGCAATTAAGTCCACAAAGAAGAGCTTTATCATCTCTAATTGTGAAATTAGTCCAGCTCATGAATATTGGAGCAGATCCAGACAGACAGAAGGGGAGACGGCTGAGAGGAGACTCCCAGTTTCACCTTGACAGTTATTATAGCCCACTAAGGCAGAGTACATTTAAAACGTCCCGGCAGTTTTCCCTTTTGTAAATGAAATTCAAAGTCTGTGTTTAGGTGGTGGTGGTGGAGCGGGGGGGGACTTCAGCTGAGAGAAAAGAGAAGAAAAGGAGGGGGAGGAGCGAGGAGAGTGAGGAGGAATGTGATGAGAAGGAAAATGCTACTTTAGACTGATTCAGTGCACGTTTCTCTGCCTGAGAGGAGCTGTGGAAAAAGTGGTTCTAATAAAGTGGTGAGACAGAAATGTGTCTGTGGTGGAAACAACAACAATATACCTCACTTTAGTCATTTATCTCTTTTTTTTTTGGTTGGTTTGTCACATAGTTTAAGATTTTTAAGTGATTTCCGCTGCTCCAACTGTCAACAGACAGACTGTGTAACGTAACATGTCGTCATTTTCAGCACTTTATCCAGACCCCGACAGTTCCCATATTTTATGTGAATTAAGATGTATAACAGAATCAGAAGACACTTTTAAGTTTATAGCAAAAACTTGAAGTAGAAGAGCTATTTTTCTCTTAGAGCAATAGAAACTAGCGCTGCTATGATTAGTCGCTTATTCAATTAGTCAATCAACAGAAAATTAATTTACAGCAATTTTGATTTATTGTTTAGTTAAGTTATTTATCAACAACAATGCCCAACATCATTTGGTCGCAGCTTCTCAAATGTGAGGATTTTATATCATTTATAGGCTCCAAATGATTTTCATTATCGATTAATCCTCCAATCATTTTCTAGATTAATCAGTAAATGATTTGTCTACAAAGCAACGGAATAAAATAAAAAAAGAATGGTTAACACAATTTCACAAAGTGAGACTCCTGGCTCTTTTTAGTATAATATTTTGTCACTTTTCCAGCATGAACACACTACATATTCAAAACCTGCTTAGATTGTATATGTAACATATGTAATCTGAATTTGGGACACATCTTGAGACTAAGTCAACACTCAGTTGGCTTAATTTGAAAACTTTTTCCTTCTCTTTATAGGCCGAAATAAACGATTATCATTATCAATTAATCTGCCAATATTTTTTTTAGATTAATCAATAAATTATTTGTCCCCAAAACATTGGAATAAAAGAAAAAGGAAAAACTCCCAAAAGAAGAAAAAAACAGCAAATCCTCATATTTGAGAAGTTGGATCCATCAAATGTTTTGCATTTTAGCTTGAAAAATGCAAAATGATTAATCAATTATCAAACCAGGTGCTCATTATTTGTTTGTAGATCAACTAATCTATAAATTTACTAATTGTTTCAACTCTTATTCATTGTTATTTGAATCTTTGCAGTGCTGACTGTTGGTCGGACAAAACACGCGATCTGAAGATGTCAACTTGGGTTCTGTGATACAGTGATGGGCTTTTTTCTATATTTGACATTTTATATATTAATTGATAAATCAATTATTCAAATATATAATCAATAGATTGTTAGATAATGAAATTAATCATTAGTTGTGGCATATAAATGTTGAGGAACACATTACTCCGTAAAGTGTCGTGGAAGCCGGTTTCATCTCTGCAACTCAACTGATTTTGTCAACATTTGCTAAAAGATTCACGTGACCGTTAGAAGAGTGTGTGATCATTTTGGCCACTAGCGGGCGCTCTTAGTGCCGACAGAAGGTGAGGGAAATGGAGAGGAAAGGATGAGGGGTGAGGAAAGTGGCAGAGCGCTGTAGCTACCTCTTCCTGGCGAGTGCTGGCGTGCCCCACGGCGAGGGCAGCGAGGTCTCATGAGTCAGGCAGGGAGGCACCTGCTCCGCACGACTGCATGGCAGCACACGCACACACACACACACACACACACACACACACACACACACACACACACACACACACACACACACACACACACACACACAGACAAACACACACACACACACACACAAAAATAAGTGCACATACACACATGCACATAAAAGCATAGGTACACACACACACCCCATGTGCACACACACAGAGCCACACATGCAGCCGCGCAGATGGACCAGGCCGAGGATGAACAGCCAGACAGCACCAGAGGTTAGAGGAAGAGAAAAAGAGACGGAGAGAGAAGAAAAGAAGGAAAAGAAGCTGTTAGTGGAAAGCTGAAAGGAGAAACAGGATCAGAGCTACAGCTGGAGCACATGCACGACACCAGCTAGAGCTACACATGAGCTGGGCTGCGTACTGTTGTCACGACGACCAAGGACTTTAACTTTAACACAGGCGGCAGGCATTAAAACTCTGTGGAATAAATTAAATAAATGTGTTCTGCAAACATAAACTGCTTCTAGGTGGTGCAAACAAGCACAGAAGAAGAAATGGGAGAGGAGGATTGTTATCGATGATTCTGAAGTCAATCAATCAGCTGAGAGCATCAACCCAGTCAGAACACATCATCTCAATCCACATTAAATGGTTAAAAAATAGATGTAATTTTATTTGATCAACAATTGTGGTGTGTTTCCTTGTTTGTTTTGGTGTAACGGTAGTAATTCATATCTTAATATTAATCATTTGCACTGCTTTCACTCATTGTAACGTCATGACAACACTACCAGCCTGTGCAGCTGAATCAGAACCACAGTGACGCGTCTGTATTAAATCTCTCTCGAGTTTTCAGCTGCCACAGTTCAGCCATGTGTGTCTCAGATGAAGAGCTCGACTGAGTGGGAGCTGCAGAGTACGACCAGACTGAGATAAACACAGCTGTGGACCTGCTTCTACACTTTCCCCTGACTGAGCTGGACCTACAAAATGAACCTGATTTTTGAATGGGATTCACGAGCATCTTTGTTTTAGTACTTCATTGTAAATACATAACATTTTAGTACCGATCTTCACTGTAGCTGAGAATAATGTCGAAATAAGATGCAGTAAATTAACCTTGTTTCACAAATAATCTACAGTAATAAAAACTGAACTGATAATTACATAATCACCTAAGATAAAGCATTGTAACTCACACAATTAACTTATACAGATCTGGAAAACAGTATAAATTTAGAGGGATAGTTTGGATGTTTCTCAGTGGGGTTGTATGAGGTACTGATGCATAGTCAGAGTATTACCTACAGTAGATGACGGTCGGCACGCCCCCAGTTTGGAGAAACAGACAGGAGTACCAGCACGGGAGCAAAGCAACGTACTGCTGTGGACGGGGGCAGCAGACAAACGGATTTTAGACACCTATAATATCCGTTTAACGTACGCTACATTTAGAATATTTTCACCACTTTACCTTGCTGTCAGACAGCCTTTTCCGATGGGGAACTGAAGCCGTTATCTATACTCTCTTCAAAGCCACCAGACTCCATTGAAAAAAACAGTAATTTCACCTCGCAGAACACAGGAGTTGCTGGTGTACCGCTGCCTCTATCGGTTGGTTA